>JTDE01002544.1:56900-71158 GCA_014338405.1 Paragonimus skrjabini miyazakii
GTGTATATACATGATAATGTGGAATTTTTTCAGTGGCAATCCGCCTACTATTTTCAAGTGATACGGTTGCACAAGTCTCATTCGGCACATTGTACTTTGAATATATATACCCCTACAGTAGGGCATATTACATACTGTGTCTAGTATCCAAAGTTTCGATTTTAGTTTTCATGTAGTATCCGTCAAATGAGGGGACAATGAGGCTGCTTTTACGTATTGAAATAGAAGGCAAACTGGGCGTGTTTGGAAATTACTGGTCTAGAACGCAGGGATTTAATTTTCTCACACAAAGTTTGTCGATTAGTATCTCAATCTGTTTATTCCCAGCTGATAAGTTCAGACCAACAAAGAGCCAGCTATGAAGTGTCAGTTTAATAACACACCTCGGGAAACAACTGAGGAATGTTGAACCTCCAGGAGGCCGTCGGGGCAAACGGATTACGAGATAGACAGTGACTATGGGATAAATGAAGTGTTAAAAAAGCCACACAGGTAGCTGTAAAAATTGATGACAAAGAAAGTCTAAACGTCGTCAGTCGGAAAAATGAATAATTGCCAGCTCAGTGAAAATATACAGTCTTGATTACCATTAGGGATTTGAAGGTTAGATTTCACAGTCTGAAAAGTGGTTACAAACAATAAGCTGTAATGTAAAATCTAGCTGGAAATCAATGGGTTAAACATTTGATTTCAAAACTTTCTATCTTATAGCCCAACGTGCTATTTAAAATCAACTTGATGACCCCTGTCAATCAAGGCACGTTACATTAACACTAATATCGGGGCAAAGACATGCAAGCTCACTAAGTTTAAACACATATATGTACAAATGTCAAGAGTGGGCTGAGTCTGATGTGGTCACAGCTATTTTCGGCATTCAGCATGAAACTAGCCTAGATAATAGTTGACGCTTATGTTCAAAAATTTACAACCGCACTGTTCAATCCAGTTTTCTCTTGTCATCCCCTATTTTCACGGATTATTCACTTTGAAGAAGGCCGGTTTAGGATCGGCCAGTTAGCACACCTCTAAATTGTCATGACAACTAGGAATTGCGTACACATTTGTGTAAGTTAAGGAAAAATATCCCGTTTTATTTATGATGGCTTGTGAGCTTTGTTAATTGATTTCCGAAAAAACTGGAAAACTAACGTTATTCAAAACAAATCTTACCAAGTAACCAGCTGAGCAATATGAATCCAAACATCGCGGATGAAATTCTTTGAATGTCTGAGTATAGAAACGAAAATATTCTGAAATTTAACAAACTGAACAAACCTCTGTACCATATTTATCGCGTGTATACAATGTACAAAGCACAAGCAATGATCGCACAAAGTGCTCATGGAACAAATTTCAAATTGCAACTGGAAGTAGTCAAATAACGCCACAATCAAACGTCCATAATAGCGTCATCTTACTAGTAGTATTAATGTTGCAGCATACAAATCAGTGACGCGTGCGAACCAACAACACTGATAGGGCCGCTAAGCGCACCTTTCGTACAGAAACACAAACGTGCATAACATCAGCGCTTTGTACCAGGTGAACCACCCGAATAGGGCAATTTACAAGTAAAAAGCTGGCGATTTTTCGCTACAACGTTGCCGATCACGCATACGATAATTCAGCCAACCTGCTGACTGCATGTTACGGTATTATATAGTGAGTGATGTATCACTTCGAGGTAAACGAATGTATTCATCATTGACTATCAACTTGGAGAAGAGGTCGATTAGTTTCTTGAGTTATCCGGGAGGCTAATGAACGCTGAGTGGCGAGCCCTTATTCAGCTCACTTATGGGTTTTAAACGTTGGTGTTTGTGTTGTTGCGACATATGCAACAAAACAGCCGGTCTCTTCAGGCCATGTTGGTGTTTAAATATCTGACAACCACTAGACCGCTTTAAAAAGTATATTAATAAATCTATTTTTCATTTGATTTTCTATATTAATCTATAGCACTTACATTTTATGCAAATAAGTATATATATATATATTGCAATGTACAGTATGGTGTAGCATTGGCATTTGCACAGTTAGAGCCTGCAGTTTGAAAAAGAATATGTTTTACTTAATATCCACCTCTCCAACAGAATCATTCAGCATGAACTGGGAAGTGGCATTATTACTAATGGTTGACCATGCATATTAATTGCATGAATATACAGATAAATTCACTAATACAAACACGGTGATATCCTTTCAATAAGTAGAAGATAACTTGTGACCCCATGTCCTATCAGTTCGTCAGTACCAGATAACTAAGAACATTGATAAACTAATTTTAACCTTCACAATACAAGGTGGACATAGAAAAAGTGAACCACAACCAGTGTAAACTAAATAACACTCAGCAAAAAGTAAAAACAAAGTAACTTACTTCTTTTGAATAACGGTAATATCCCGATGTTATCATCAAAGTATCAATCAAATTGTAAAATGTAATGAACAGTATAACCTTTCTTTCATTTAACCTTATCCAAAAGCTAACGGAAAGTTCATACAACGATCGATTATGTATTGTATTAAACAGCACCTCAACCAACAGGATATCCCTTTTCACAACTGTTCCATGTTCAATGCACATCTCAGTACTGAATAGTTTCATGGTTCTATCTTAAACTTAACTTTAAAGAGACAATATGCAAAGAAGTGGTTGGGTTTTTACAGAATTTCTTGTAGATACAAAGAAGGTGAAACCAATTTTGATGCTATGGTTTTAAACGGAATCGTCAAGTTACTTGATTGCACCATGATAGATGCCACATTTTTTAACAAGCTGACCTTAAGTAATCTCATTATTTCTTTTTAGCATGAGACGAAATATTTTTGATCGTAATTAGCTGAAAGAATAATTTTCTTTGAAAAACTGAAAGATTCCGTATGAAACTTAAAATCTGTTCGATGCCATTATCCAATAGCCGCGAATCGACAAAAATCAAAGTGACTTGTTGGAAATACCCTGATTTTTAGTCCCATATTTAATTTACAGTAATCACAGTGTACAAATAAACCTTAAGCTGATTGTAACGTTATAATGAAACGGGAAACTACTCCAGATAATAAACACACAGGTAAAAATTCAACTTAATACTCACTGTCCTATATGTTGTTTTCCTACAAATGTGCAACGGAATCGCCTTTTTTATATCCGAGAAGAGTTAAAAATTAGCCAATCATATTCTGTGAAATACTTAACCTATAGGAGCTGAAACTGGCTAGCGGAAGCGAGGTTTTTTTTAACTTGCGGAAGAAGACCAGGATCACACACGTATTGTCCAAAATGGTAGACTCTCGTAAAACAAACAAGAAACAAGTAGTGCGTATGAATTCATGGCATGGATGTTGTCACTGGCAAAGCCTGTTATTGTGTTGTGTTTAACTACCGGTTGTTTTTTTTGTTGAGAACTTTCAAGAATCGCAGACAATGAAATTCTCGTATAAGCACTTGCAAAACGAGTAGTGTATTAAACACAGTCTTCCAAAGAATCACTCCAATTGCGTGCCACTAGTCAAAATTTGTGAAGTCACATATCAAATTCATTAAACGGTTCGTTTCGAGTAATACGTTGGTATTCATAGATTGCTCTGAAAAGCGAACCCATGGTAACAACTGACTGTAGTCAATAATGTAGTTAAGTTGATAGTATACGTCAACATATTAAAGAGGAACCAACGTGGAATATTGAGAGATGTGAACTGGTGACGGGGGAGTTTGTGTAAAGTGAATATATGACCTCGCCATAAATTATTACGGTCAAATACTACATCCACTGTAGCAGTTACATTGTCACCTCTCGGAGTAATTGGTCCAACCTCGGAGGTACTATTACAAGCGAACGTGGCTGAACACTTACGTGTATTCATTTGGTCGTGTATAGCGTGAAGTCACTGGCGCAGTTATCAGAGCGTTGATCCCATAAACATATAGACCAACCTCCAAATCTTAATTGTAGCAATGATATGTATCACAAGTGAGCTCCAGTGAGAACGAACCTAGATTGCGATGCTTGTGTCAAAACACGCTGGCTGGTAGCCTATCTGAAAGCGAGAGCTTCGAAGAAACTTGCAAAGTGTTCAACTGAAAATTACTGGAGTCTCGAACAGCACCTATGCAATTATTGCTAAGAGTACTCGATCTAAAACCAGATTGATCAATTACCTGTGTAGCTAGGATAACCACACTCGAAAAGTCGGTTATTTTGACCATATAAACGTAAAGCTGAAGTATGCCCAACCTTATCACCACTCGGCTGATACAGTAACTACTGACAGTTTATTCTACCTGGAAAATAATTCTGAATACTATTGGCGAATTGAGGGTCTTATTGAAATGATAGAGAAAACGGAAAATTAACGTCTATTTGTGAACCGGCCTGGTTAGTATGAAGTCAGAGCAGATCGTCGATCAAAATGATGTAATATCTTTAGTAGGTTTGAACGGACGGAACTGTATTCGGTTTTATCACTGCGATAGTCAATGTCATAGTAATTCATCGCATAAATTAGTACCTTTTGTACAATTGGGAAATTAATAAATAGAAATATGTGAAACAGATTGTCACCCATTCAAATTTTAGTACAGTAAGAACAGAATATTAGTAAGGTATGTTCACACTGTAAGATCTCTTTAATCACGGGGATGCAACACAGAAAAACAGAACGGTTGAAAGGCAAGTGAAATAGTTATTAAAATTTTTAGGAATTTCCATTTAATCCTGGTTAAAAAAGCAAAGACTGTTGAAGCTGTTCGAGTGCTTATGAGAAATACGTGGCAAGTGGATAGCAAACCCTTAACGAACTTCAGCAGTTAAATGAAGTATCACGCTGTAACCATGTAGAAATTGCTTTTGTTCTGGCTTTTCCATAAGCTAAGCGTCAACTGGTGGGTGAAGCGGATATTCGGTTGAAGTAAATATGATTATCAGGCTGTCTGGTTTTGTGAAATAGTTTGTAGAATTCAAAATCAAAAGGTATAGTCTAGGATCGATCAAAAAATCTACTTACGTGTGTGTCTTGCGATAAGAAAACAATCAGGGCTCGCTAAATTGATTGCCTCTGGTCTATATGAACCGGTCTAGAAATAAACTAGGGTCATGGAAAAGCGCTTGGGTTCAAAGCTGCAGGACACAATCTGTAATGTTTCAAATTGCTACTGCTTAAATAACTGATCATCACCGTATTCACTCTCTTTTTTCTTCGGCTTCAAACGATTTACGCACGGGGAGAATTCCGTACAATTTCTCACTACACTTTAACCTCGCTTTCTCGGTTCTAGCATGCTGGATTGTTTTGTACCTAATTCTTTATCATTCTCTTCACATAGTTATGATCTAAGCAGACACAAGTTTACCCCCCCCCCCCTTTGATTTTCAAGCAGTCTTTTTTTCACACGGACACGCCACTAAGTGTTCGGTCAACATTTGCCGATTTTAGGCATACGGTGAAGCAACACTGTTTCTCCCAGTTCAAGATTTGTCAATGGTTCCGTCACACCTCATTGATCCGGCTTAAGTCTACATGAACGATTTCGTAGTTATCTTTCCAATTGAAACTTTTGTTATGACGCATCGTCGCTTGTGGGTAACTAATACGACCTCCTGTGACAAAAGGCAAAACAAAAACGCCATACATAGATTAAGATCGAGAGGCATAACCAGGCTTTGCGCAGCGATAATACTTAAGGCACGATATCATGAGAATCAGCAACGATTAGAAATCGCGTAACACAGAATCCAAGAGGATGGGTTTCTAAATGAGTTATTGCCTGCTCAACAAAACGCAAGACACGTCCGGCCTGAAGTTGTGTTCATAGGTTCTGAGGTAAGTCGAGTCAAGATCGCCTCCAAAACTAGAACTAAAAGAGAATGGCGTGCAGTTTTTATGGTAAAAAGGATAACATCAGTTTCCATCTAAAATCTTTCAGATTTCTGATTGTGCCCAAAATTTACCTTTCCTGAAACATAAGACTATCGTCTTAGACGAGAATTCAACGGTAGTGTTTACATCGATTTGTGCATCTGATCACTCTGTCCTCTTGGTATGATATTAGGTTCCACTTAGGGAATCCCAGTGAGATGACCACGACGAGGTTATCTATCTCAAAGGTTTCACTGGTAAGTGATTTGTTTTTACAGGCTACCTCATCTCATTGGTGTGCCGAACGTGAAACTGGTTGCGGTCTCATACTTAGGTGTCACTGACAGTATCTAGTCTTCTTCTGCTATGATTCTCGCTAGTTTCCGACGGGGATGTTTGCGAGGATAGTCTCTGGTAAATAATACACCTGCGACAGAAAATAGTGGTCGGTGTCACATCGCTGCAGGCGGCGCATAGCGATACACAATTCTTTACAACGAGGATAGAAGGAGTCGGTTTGTAGCCAGTCAACAGAGAGAAATGAATATCTTGGAACATCCCGTGGAAATTCTTCACAGCTAAAAAAATTGCCAGTTGTTCCTTCTAATTTCATCCGCAGTTACAGAACAGATTTCACTCCTAACAAAGAAGCTTCTGCAGGCCAGATAAACCAGCTACAAGGCCGGTGGTCTGTAAAGCAGGCTAGACGCAAGCAGCTAAAAGAACCGGAATGCACGACGTCGTTGGTAAAGTGTACATAAACAGGGATCGACGCTAGATTCGAATTACTGAACACAGTAAATCCGGAACAAGTGAAACGTGATACGGAAAGCAGACCAATACAATCAGTCGATGACAGGGTCAATTAGTTTCGAGCAATTACAATATTGATCTAGTGATAGTGTTGTTTCATTCAACTATTAATGCAAGTCAGTTTGATCAATCCAAGACCGGCTACCATTCGTCAGAATTCGGCCTCATCACGCTCAGTTACAGCCTACTTGGTCTTTGCAACCATGGTAGTCTCTAAAACTAAGCTCTCCTGCATACACCTTGACCCTCCACTAGCTGCCTCAGCATTTTGCAGGTAAATTTCATGAACTGTGTCTAACGCGTGACCGGCGATTGCAAAAGCCTTTATCATGACATATTACTTCCTATGATTTCAGGGTGCTTTACTAATGTTCATTCGGTACTTATTTAGCAAGGCGCCAAGTCCTCGTGTCCACTATGAACTTATGAACCACTTTTGTATTTTATCTCACAAAAGCAATTCCCAGTTATCTCGACTGGCAAGGAATCCTTACAGCCGACTAAAATTATATGTAGAAAACAGCGCTGATGTGCACTAAGCACAAGGTTGTACGAGTAACTGCTGTGGTCGTTTCATTCAACGGAACAAAGACGGTACTTTTCCACTTCTTTGTTGCTCTTAATGCTGGACTGAATACGTTTTCTGATGGTCAGTTAAGTTGTTTAGGGTAACCACCGCATCCTTCTGTGCTAGTTTTAGGTCAGCCGTATGTGCACAGGACTATGAAAAACTAATCATTCAATGTTGACATAAATCTAATTAACGTGAGCACACTTACGGCTAAAAATGTTACTTGTATGTATAATTTTGCGATGGACAGAAATCCTGAGGCACTATCCAGTTCAACAGTAATACGGTTCATTTTCTACGGCTGATTAATCTTTGGGATTGGCTTAGCTTTGTGTACTCTTGGCGTGTAGCGCTTCTTTAAGAACAAAGTACAAGAGCATATGTATCGTACTTGGTTCAGGACATGATTATTCTGTCTACTTTCACGTACAAGTAAATGAGATATAAGGCAGTCCCTCGACGTCAGAATCATCATCTCCCAGAGGGTTGTTGAAACTCTAAGCTTGTGAATTATGGAACACTACAAGAAGACCCATTCCGATCTTTTGCACGATACGAACTAACATTTCACTTTGTTGGTCATCGACTGTGGCTCCACGATCTACAGAGTATCCACACGGATATAGTCACTGAAATAGTCCACTAAAATCGAATTGTTCTTGACGAACTGTCAAAAGAAGTTCAATATATTCACTTTGCATGATCTGCTGCGCAGATTGTTTGTTGTCCGACCTTGTGTCTTCGATGGATGGTTCAATCTGATAGTGTTGCAAGTATTGATAGTGGTGTCTGGCCAAACTATTTTGTCCTTTTCTCTACTAATGCAAATGTGTACTCCTAAATGGCTGAGCAGGGGTAAACGTTAAAACCCTGAGTACATGTGGAGTAAGACTCAATTTCTTTGAAAAGCTGACATGAATAAGTCTCTAACCAGTCATGGAAGTGAGAAACTTGCGTTCATTCCGGCGACATCACCCCGGTCATCCACCCAGTCTTCCCCCACAGTAAAGTGTATGTGGAACAATCTATCGTATGCTTATGAGTATCTGTCAGAGGATCGTCGGTCGGTACGAGTAACTGGGCCATACTAACACCTTAATGCGTTTTCAAATTTCTGACAGGCACTAACAAAGCAATCTTTCCGAGATGCTCATCATCATCACCATAGACGGCAATATATCAGTGGTTCCCACTGATGCTTAACTGCCACACAACCACGAAAACGAAAACCCTGTATAGGAGGAGGGAAGGAAAAAAGGGGGGAGGAGGAGGGGACCTAACCACTAAAAAATAGTTACGTCTACATTTAAATATACAACAAGGTGACTACGCCTTGGAAACAAACAACCGAGCTGTAAGTTAAAGTAAGGCGTCATCAGTAAGACAGCGTCCTTACGGCTTTCACTGCCCTGCGTCATTAAATGCACTCATTTCACAGACAACTCAGACACACAACCGCAACATTTACGCCACTGAGCTCGGTTAGCCGCCATCTCACCTAACGTCTCAAGCCACCGACTCTGTGAGTCGTGAGGGCTCCAGCCTGGAAGACGAACCCGATCTACAGTAGCCAACCCCTTCGTGAACGATTTCATTTGTCTACGCCAGGTCATCATCTGTCCACTTCGCATCTTACGCCAATCGGCCGCAGCGTCGACAAACAGTGCTCGGTGTGGCAGACGACTAGCTGGCATCCTTAGTACATGAACTAACCACCTAAGTCTGTGCAAGTGTAAGGACTGAACGAAAGAACTCGTTTGACAATCAGTGCCAAACACCCGCTCCCTAACCTCCTCGTTACTCACTCGTTGGTGCCACCCGATACGAGCGATTGAACGCAGACATCTGTGGTCAAACACCTGAAGACGGTTTAGATCTTCTACCCTGAGTGGCTAGGTTTCGCTGCCGTATAATAATGCAGCCCTCACTGTTGTCTGATATACACGACACTTAAGCTCCAGAGAGATACCTTTCAGTCGCCATAAGTGCCTCAGATTAGTCAACATCGCTCTAGCCTTGAAAATACGCGCCTCTATTTCATTCCCCACACGTTCGCCGCCGCCGTTGATGCAGCGATGTTGGGTTTCCACGAGCTTGCTAATCTTTTTCTGACCGGCATCGATTTGCTAGCATGTTGGTCTCACGAGATTGATGTTGTTTTTTGGTAATTTCTCCTTAGACAATAGTTTGACATACGACTTCGGGAATTGGCTTGATCGGATACATTCCTCGTAGAAATCAATGCATGTCCGTTCCACTGCGCCATGACTAAGGACGAGTATCTAAGGAAAATGAACACCATCTTTAAAGATCATGAAAAGTTCAAGGTGGACCAGACGGCAGAAAACAACATATTGTTGGAAACGCAAGTTGCAAGGCAATTTCAGATACTTTTGTTACATGGACACATTTGAAGCTCAATATAGACAACTGAAACCAATCGGTACGGAAATAACCCGAATGAGAGGTGCTCCAAAAGTACACAGGGATGGTACACCGCTACGTCCGATCTTGTGCACGAACAATTCCGCTTATCATAAAGTCGTTTGTTGGCTAGTGGATATTTTGGATTCCATCCATAAGGTCTTATCCCCGCATTGCCTAAAGGACTCTTTCGAGCCAGCTGAGATATTGGAAAACACTTCGGTGAGTACCCAATTAATGTATTCCATGGATGTTGATTCTCTTTTTACAAATGTTCCATTTAGTGAGACAGTTGATTTTTTATGACTTTATCTCGAGTCAGAACTGTGATATAGGTGTTCCACTTGAATACCTCAAATATCTTATATTGTTATGTACAGAAAACATTCGTTTCAATTTTGAGGGACTTGCTTACAAATAGATAGACGGTGTGGCTATGGGTAGTCCGTTAGGCCCAACACTAGCGGACATCTTCTTATGAATGATTGATCGACAAGTCTCGGATTATATAACTGAATCGTTATTGTACAAATGATACGTTGATGATATTTTAATTTTTGCTGACTACTCATTTTGACTTGTTTTTCAACTTTCTTAATAGTATCCACCCCGACCCATCTTTATCTCATAAAGTTGAATCGAACAATAGTTTACCTCTTTTGAATTTACTCATAACAAAACGTGCGGATGGCACGTTACAGCGTTCAGTTCACCGCAAAGCGACATGGGGTGGGCGATATCTTCAGTTTTCCAGATTTGCTCCTGTTGTATACAAACGGGGTCTGGTTAAAACACTGTTTCACACAGCCAGGCGTATCTGCACCCCGGATACTCTGCAGGCAGAGCAGGATCTGCTGAGACAAAAGTTACCAGTAAATAGATACCCCGACAAATTCATTGAGGCGCATAATACGGTGAAGAAGAACACTGAGTCTATAGTAACAGCTCAAAAGAAGGGTGTTTTCTTATTCTTACCATTCAAAGGTGACCATCTAGCCAACGATATAAAGCACAAATTAAAGTCTGCTCTGGCTCGAACATATGCGGCTGTGCAGTTGCGCTTATTTCAAACCACCAGAGGACCAGTTCACCGCAATCGCGAAAGTAGTTTGTCAAAGTGTTCTGTCTCCCATGTTGTGTACCAATCCACTTGCAGTTGCAGTGACGTTTACATAGGCAGAAAAGAGCGACAACTATCACAGCGAGTCGCCGAACACATCCCGAAGTGATTGAAACAACAGATGACATATCAGCCTCAATTTGGTGCACTGATGGCTCGAAATTCAGCCACATCATGAGAACAGGTCACCATGTTGACCCACTGAACTCATTCAACATACTGTTGCGCAATCGAAACCCGAAATTGTTAGCTTTCTGCGAAGCGATGCTCATCCAAACTTACAAGCCAACGTTATTCGCACAAAAGTGGTTGAGACAACCTATCGGGTTGTCATGGTCGTGACTACATAATAATTGGTGTGCTTGTAGACATGTCTAGTCCCTGTTTGTCCTCATTTGTATGATGTATGATGGCATGTTTGCGTTTGCGACTGATGAGAGTAAATGAAATGTTAACATATCGCAAAATATGTCTTCTTTCTGCTCAGATGAAATTCTAATAAAGCCTATTCAGAAGGTCGGGACTATCTTCCATATGAAAAAAACGTTAGAAAAGACAAAATGAACAAAAGTGTATTCGATTAAATTAGAGAACGAACTGCATGGAAAACAAACGTCCATGATAATGAAGAAATGTGTGAATTTGATGTTTTTCCGCGATGTAACGTGCGTCGACCTGTCGGGTTCGCCCTTGTGCGGGTAAATAATTATAAAGCGACATTTGAATTCAGAGGTACTCCAGAATTGTCAGAAACACTAAATGTTGAAACAGCCATAACAATATGAATCAAAACAATCGTCCATAAAACTTAGATCAACCTTGACAGACCAAAATCCCCATAACATACACTTCTGTGCCGTATAAACGCTGACTATCGGCTCAGTAACAAATAACCTCGGTTGTACCAAGCGAATGAGCGAAAGAGAAAAACAATGTAAGATCTAGTTACAGCGGCGTATTCACATTTACATCGCGATTTCGAAGCGAAGACGTTGTGAGACCCACAGCTTCCTCAAGAATTGCGAGCAGTTGGACCGCCTGCACAAACAGCAAGAAACACTTTTTTCGTTATAGGATATACGCATTTGATACGTTCCTCCATTTTCAAACATAAGATGTGATATTGCGTTACCGCGTGTTGAAAATTTACCTGTGAATTGGCGGTATCTTTCAGTTCGTTTACAACTGTCGTTATAAATCTCTTTCTCAACGAAATATTCATAGCGAAGTCAAACATGCAAGCCGGTCACACTGGACAGTTTTCAAACCACTATCGTTAATCCTATGGGGGGGCGGGCTGCATTTAAAATCTCAAACATGTTGTTAACAAAGGCATAACCACATTTGTTAATACTCTAAAATAAACCTACGTCAGGCTTCCTCTGGTGAGTCTCGTCTATGCAAGGACTTTGGATAAACGTAGACAATGGTCACTGATATGCGTTACTTTGTTTGAAAATTCACAAGCCCAACTTCCAGTAAACGCCAATATGACGCACCATCACGACGTACCAGCAGTTCTTACGGCTCATTCGTTCGTATAAGTTAAACACCACTCACAGTGGATTGCAGCTATCACATTACCAGTGGACCCCTTTCCAAAAGAAACACTAGATTCGAGTTTCGCTCTAATTAGAGCTCGTCAGTAGTGCATATCCTTGCCACTGCCGGGACTAGAACTCCCACCACGCTCTCATGAGGCAACCGCGTTGACCGCTGCACCACTGACTTCACATTAGGCACGATCAAACTATCGTATGTGAACGCTCATCCACTTTCGCATGTGAGTAATGATCAGGTTGCCCGATCGCCACGAGAGGAGACATAGTAACTGTCGTGTTAACTCCAATCGATGAACCCACGATTACGACTCCTCACCAGTTGTCTCGTTGGTTGAATGCCCTTGTTAGATTAGTGCTGATGAAAACGCTATCAGTCATATTGATGCAACATTTAGTTGTCAGTTCTATTGTATCCAGCTAACATCGGCCCATTCCGCAAGTAAATTAATTATATCGAGCTAAGAATATGGTTTGGTGGTATGCAGCAGGATAGTGATAACAGAAAGCGGAAAGACATCATGAGTAAAATAGATCATTTGGGTATACCTTTTCTGTCGGTTTGGAGAGACGGAAAAACATTCAAGTTCGTCATTAATCCGAAGCATAAATTTGACCTTCCTACTTATATCCTTTCTAAACATCTGACAAAGAAAAACCTGTGGTTTGGCTCGTCGACTGACTATGGCTGACATGAGTCGGACAAAAACAATATGGTAGAGTACGGAATGCAGAAAGCAAGTGACAAAAGAGCGGCTGTGCACCCCAAAGTGTAATCACAGGATGCGTGTACTTGTCCAGGACGACCACCAATCCTACGCTCCAGACAAACGTCAGAAGCTTCTTCTAACCCACACACATCGTATTTCACAGTCGTCTGCGGCAGCACGGACAACACAAATTGAGATCAGGACAGTTTGACCGTTTGAGGTGGTACAAATAGGTTGCCTGGGGAAATCTCTCCTAAAAAGCAGCTGTGTCAGCAAAGAAATGCAAGAGGACAAGCACTGCGCTTATTTGGCTTCATGGCCTTATTTGCCTCATGAATTGTTTGTACCATACTGTCGAACTAGGCATGTAATGAGTCTGTCGGGTGAATGGTAAAGAGGAGTGCCGGTTTGTGTGAGTTGCCGTGCGTGCAAGCAAGCGGACAAGCAAGCCACGATGCGCAGTAAGCGTACGCTTGTTTCTTGATGACAGTGCTATTCTTTTCCAAAGCACAGTCCACGGCCGTCTGTACCAGTTTACTACAGTGCACGAAATGAGTAACCGGGCTGAACTAAATTTCAAGTCAGCGTTGGTTTCGTCTCCAAGGAAACCGTTAACATTTCCGGATCAGACAGCTAAAGACTATACAACATTTGGATACTAAAAGTGGTCGAAGTGAGTGCTTAGCTCCTTGAATGCCAAATAAGAATAGACTATTACTAATGAGTAGTTGGGTAAATTTGACTATTTAGATGCGACCCAACTGTGAAAAGACAGAGCTTCAGCTGGACTCGAACCAGTTACTGAAACGGCATGCCCAAACGCGGCAAGCGCTCTACCACCTGAGCTACGAAACCAGGCCAGCAGCTCAGAAATTTCACACCTGGACATATTAGTAATACAAGTTCCATGTTCAACAGTGGCGTTGTTGGATTGCAGCGTGGACCGTTCGAGAAATCCTGCCTGGGCAGTCAGTCACCTGGATCATTTGATGGACTCCATACGAGACAGTGGGATGGGTGGGTAACCTAGCTGTGAGCCTGGCTTCGTAGCTCAGATGGTGGAGCGCTTGCTGCGTTGGGCATTCTGCTTCTGTTGTTGGTTCGAATCCAGCTGGAGCCCTGACTTTTCACAATTGGGTCTCGTCTGAAATCATAAATCTACCAAACTACTTAGTAATATATAAATAGGCTGCCTTATT
>JTDE01002545.1:18978-44445 GCA_014338405.1 Paragonimus skrjabini miyazakii
CTACTCGAGGGACCATCATCTTAAAGGGTGAACAAGCTTTAGTCACTTTTAGGAATGGTAACAATTTTCTCGCAGCGGAGCACCTTCACTCTCTTTACCTGCCTCTCTGAAAGAGCGAAGGCTGGTGATTGACTCAAGTTCATGAGACTGCTTTCAACACAATTAAACAGATTCTTAATTCTAGAAGAATCTTTCGCACTGCGTTGCCATTCTCCTGCTTCCAGATGGTTCACAACCTGTCATTTCTCACTGATGTTGGACACTGAGCGCAATAGAAAGGAATTACTCACAACTCGACTGGGAAACTTTGGATATCGTATTTGGTGCAAAACGGTTTTACTAAACTTGTTCGGACAACAATCCGCAATTTTTATAAATCACATGCTCCATAATACGTGGCCGGATGAGGACAGAGTTACACAGTAAATAACCTGCAGCACAGATAATTCGTTGGTCTCTCATCTTATCTGCCTACAACTCTGAAATGCAATACAGCTCCGGGCGACTAAATAGTGTCGCTGATGCCTTAAGTAGGCAGATAGATCTTCCACACAATTCATTCTGCAAACACTTCTGCACCTTATTCACCGGTTCAGCCAATCTCCTTTACGTAGCCAGACACCGTGCTAGCCTTAGTCAAGCGGTACGTGTAGGTAGGATGTACAAAACGGACACCTATAGGGTATTGTACACATTTTCATATTCCGCCTTATTTTTATATAAAGTTTGCACCACTTTTCCCTGTACAGAATGAAAACCACTTGTTTGAATTGATTCTGCTTAGCAATACACTTTTGGTGCGCGCGTCTCGTCTCCTTGACGTTCCTGTTTCGCATGGATTGGGATCGCCTGTAGCGAGCTATTAGGCGACTGGGTTTCGGACTGAATATTGGCATTTATACCTTTGTATTGGGTTAATCCTCTACTAACCTGACGACCTCATACCTTTCCACTTGAAAATGATCATATCAAGTCCTCAAAATGGATGTCTACTTCGGGAAGCACATGTGTTGGTTCCGAAGAGACTGCGACCGTCTATGCTTGTGTACTCTGTAGTGCTCACCCAGGCATCGTAAACATGAGATCGTTATCCCGTTTTTACCTGTGGTGGCCCGCATTGGACGATGACACTGTGTCGGTGGTTGTCATGTGCATTATGCCAATTAAACCAAAATGCAACCTCAAGGTGCCAATGCACCCTTGAAGATGGACAGAACCATTCATTTAGCCTTTTTTGGCCCATTTGAGAGTCAGGTGATTTTATTGATCGTGGATACACATTCCAAATGGATTGATGCTCACATTCTTCTAACAACAAGTAAAATGACCATATTACGTACAATCCTCGCAACATTTGGTTTACCAGAATCTATTGTAACCGACAACGGTTCTGTGTATACGAGCGTTGAATCTACAGATTTCATCACTTCGAATGGAATCAAGCATGTTGCGACAACACTTTATCATCCCGCTTTGAACGACCTGGCTGAGCATGCTGTGCAGACAGTGAAGAAAATGTTGAAGAAACAACTTAGTGCCCCTTTATGAGTGCTTCTGAAACGCGTTGTATTTACTTATCGGAACCTTGTTTAAGAAGCCACCAGCCGCATTCCCGTCGAACACATATTCGGTCGTCGTCTACGTACGCAGGTGGATTACTCCACCAGGCAATCACTAAACAGGAACTAACAAAAGACTTTCGACATGCATACTAACGAAACGTGTATTTGAGATTGAGCCCGCCTTTGAGCGTCTACCGATTGAGAACAGATGGCAACCCGCTAGTGTCATAAGTGTCAACGAGCAAATTATACGGACTTAGATGGAAGACGGGTCCTTAGTGTGATGCCATGTAGATCGTGTGCGTTTGTGGGCATCTGTCCCGGAAAACACTGTCCCTGTTGGTTCCACCCTTTGAGAGACATAGAGCATCCATGGCTGAGCAAACGCCCCTTGCCAAATTACCCCTGTGCCGATCTCAGCATCAGCGTCATCCAATAGACCGCTTTCAGGTTGGATGACTTCAATCAACGTCCGCGTGATATGTTATCAACTGTCCCACATGGGTGCGTATTGTCTATCTACGTCTATTTGAACTGGGTAAATTATCGGTCGTGGAAACTAGTCGTACACACGTTTCTTATCCACATGGTACGCACCGCATTACGCCGGATTGGCCACTCTGTATCTGTTTCATGTTGTTTTTGCAGTAAACCGCTTAATTACTCTGTCATCATTCGGTTAAGCATTAAACACAACAGGTTGTGGGCCAGTATGTTTATTCGAGCCCTTTTTCATTAATTACTAATCACTTTCGGTACATTTATAAACCCTTTAGAACAGAGACAGGAATACAGAAGCAAGGATCTTTATCTCTCTTGTAACGGCCTATAGACTTCTGAGTAGTATGTGTTTACTGTTGAAACTTTATCCGGAAGCCTAATATCAATAATTAATTAGGCGTACCCGGTGAAAATTTGTCAAACATCCTACCACGGCAGATGATGAGAGTTGTGGTGGATAAACAAAATTCGTAGAACAGCGCAGATGTTATAGACACCTGCAGGAAATGTGCAAAAATCTCAGTCTGTTTCGAATCTCTAGATGGTAATATAGGCGCACAAAGCACGCATACCTGGTGAGTGGCAACGACTACAATACTGGCCGTGTACTTCCGGTGAATTTTTATTATAATGGACGTGTTAGTAGTATTAAGTTATTTTGTAAAATTTTAACACGATCTAAAATTTTGAGATAGACTGAGGTTCTACATATTTCCTGCAATTGCACGTGACATCTACAATGATCCATAGAATCCCATGATCCGAGAGACAGAACTACTCTTATCGTTTGATGGAAGGAGCAGATTGATAGTGGTTTACTTGGTGAGTGATTCTACGTTTCTAGTCTTTATTCTTATGACTACATGCCATGTATGTTTCACATGAACCCTAAGTTTCATTAACAAGCTAGTTCCACGGTCACTACAGATGACGCATCAAGATGTACATTAGGCTATTCTCCAATCGAAGGTGCCTTATCAAATGTTTTGAATTACTGACTAGTCGTTTAAATATATTTGGATTCAAATTTAATAAAGCACACTGTGCCAATCAACTGCCGAAATGGGAACAGTTCGCTTCACCGAAGAATTTGCATTGAAGTTATTTATAAGGAACAAAAGAATTGATCGTCGCCTGCTTATTTGCCTGCATTTTTTCAACACTCACGCTGCGTTGATTGGTTGATGGTTACGAACATCGAGCAAGTCAAAATCCATTAGGCCAAATCAATGATCAATCAGTTCGTCACTGCGATCTTTCCAGTTTGATACAACGGTTTCGTAATCTGTCAATTTCAAATAATTTTATAACAATGTAAATCTAGCTTCCATTGTCAGCCAGCGCTCTGTTTCTGGCCTCCATTTCTGCCCAGGTTAGCTGATAATTAACGCCCTACTAAGCCTCGTTTCTTCTTATTCCTTTCCCCCGAAATCCTGTCAGCAGGAGACCAGTGGTTATGCCAATTTTGGTTTCGTATAAAGTTTCTCAAGTAACATTTACTACTACCCATTTTTAATAGGTTTCATTGATTGTCCACTTCCGCTCCACTTAAACTTTTGATGCCGGTTTCCCCATTGGTCGCTCAGTCTCTTCTACCCTAGCACACGTCTTCCAAACTGCCCAGTTAGTGTTTTTGTCTACTGGGTCATTTCATTTGCACGCACAATACGAACATGAATAAGAAAGAACAAGTGTTAAGACAGTCTTGCGTTCTCTCACTCTGATCTTCGGTACAATGTTTCGTTGGTAATCATCGACAGTAAAGCCTGAATGCAGTGCAATAACCTTTCCATAAACCATTTCCTACGAAGTTTCTTCGATGTCAGGCAGAACATTCTGCCCAGTGTGATCGGACACACATGGCCAGCTAGATTTCTGATTGATTGAAACAATCGCATTCGGTTTTCGGTCAGTGCGAGAAACATTACACACAGTCGCTACAACTGTTAGGGTGTACCGTTGGATATGACCTTCGTTAGTTGTTTAAGTATTTCAAATTTGAACAAGGTGCTTCAATGTCAGGTGCCCTTAAAGTAGGCAGCGTTCCGCGAGGTCTATGTTTTGAATCTTCAGCTTGATATAATCCTGAATAAATGAAAGTATCGTGCACGCATACCTCTAAAACAGCACCTAATGTTATGTGTCAGACGACTATTGATTAGTTTTGCAATCGGTTTCGCATGAAAACTAAAAAGCGTTGGGATGTCTCACTCGATTAGTCCACGGGGGACACGTGTTTTGAATGCGTAATGGGACTACGTACATCTTTAGTGGACTAAGCGTTTCAGTCACTGGTCATAGTCCAACACCCAGGTACAGCTTACTTGACAGCTTTTTCACCGATGTTATGCAGAACCGCACGGCGAATTCGAAATCGAGACAATCCTTTGGGTCTCGGGCAAAAATTTGTTCACAAATCTACACTGTTTTCCTAGAGAAGAAGCTGTGCTTCGATCGCCTGCTTAAATGTTTGCATTTTTTGACGTACATAAACAAACACGTGTGGAAGTTGATGATAACTAAGGGAAATGTGCACGTGAAAATCAATTTGGTATGATTGATGATCCTCGAGTTCGCCGCTACATTTTTGCTTGACCACCAATGGACATTGATTCCGACTGTAGATCTCAATCATTTGGTTTCATAGTGGCTCAGCGTTTAATGATATGTTAGCTTGCTTTGATCATAAACAGTATCTTTCTCCACTGTTCCTTTAATGACGGATAATGCTCCATTGCGTGAATTTTGAGATCATACTGCTATCACCTTAAAGGGGTTTCCATTATCCGAATCAATACGTATCAAGAACACAATAGTACGCAAGATACCATGAATTACTTTTGTCACATAGTTGAGTGACTGAATACTATTCAGTTCATTGTCAGTCCTCAACAATCGAACGATTTAAGATTTGGAATTAATCACCTTCTCAATACATACTAAGTTATAACTGAAAGATCTGTTAACATTGATCAATTCACAACGTTCGGTTCAACCCTGTTCCTGACCTTATTCAGCCAATCAGGTTCTGCAAACTGAAGGTGACTAACAACAACGCTCACGTTTATTAATGGTTGGTAGTTGGGCGTGGTCTCGGTCAGTTAACTGAACGCTACATACATACCTTAAATCGATCAGCCAGCGTTACCGCCCATATATGGAAAATTGGATCGGTTAATGCGCCCATAGGGATCAAAAAATCGTTTGTTCGACTGGCCCATTTGATTCTGGCGCTATCACACAGACCATGTTCTTCATACTTCATTAACACGTGCAAGTACGCATTGGTACAGTCTACTTGGTAACATATCATTGTGATGCATGATATTTTGTATTATATCCGTAAAGAAGTGAGCATTGATAACCTTCAAACAGATAACGCCGAAATTCTGGTTAGTAGTCTTACATTAGATTACGGGATAGGTGAGAATGTTGCATCAGTTGCAGTTCAATAAACACTAATGAAAAATGATTGAAGACTCGCAGAATTTTTAAAATTCGTTTTGATTTCCTGTATGCTTGTGTGTTTACAGAAGGGTTACATATTATAGTTCTGTTTATTTCTGCTCATGATGAGCCAGTTCCAAAATGTGTTTTGTGGCTGTTAACATCAGCGTCATTTGTTGGGTTGTCTGAGGAAAGCTTAGCTAATAATTGTCCGTTGTATCTTTACATAGTTTAGGTAAAAAGTAATCTTCCACACTAGAATTACTTTACTGTTCCTTTAGGTGATGCCAGTTGTAAGTCAGTAAGCCAACCACCTTCAAGTCATTTCATATTGTGCCTTTGGCCTTCGCGATCACGTAAACCACAAGGTAAACATCGCGCTCATTATACCATTTGATAAACTTTAATACCATTAATGAACCAGGTAAAAAGTGATATCCGTTTCGACGCCCTTTAGGATATTCTTGATGAAATATCACGGAGGCAATATAAGTTTGGAAAACTTCTGGTTGAATGAAATTGAAAACAGTCAGGCGTTAAGATGGCTATACGACGAAGACTCTGAATACCAATGTCATTATATAAATTGAGCATGAATCAATCTTGTTAGCACACTTCGAGTCCCCATAGACACTCCAGTTAGCTTCTTCTGAAAGGAAGCACTAGACTCGGATTTCGCTACTGTTAGAACCCGGCAGTAGTGCACATCCTTCCCACGACCACGAGTCGAACTCCGACCACTCCTTGGTAAGGCAGCCTAGCTGACCATTATGCCAATGACCTCACATTAGACACGACTGATTTATCACATACAAAGGCTTAAACGCATTAGCCTGCGAACATTGGATAAGTTTCACTCACCATGTGATCGTACTCATAAGACACATATATATCATAACAGCTTACCGTACCTGTGCTGGTGAGGGTGAATATACTGTAATCGGCACAACAACTGACCATCGTATAGCCGGGATAAACAAAGCAACGTATTAGTGGATTGCAAAGAAGTATACGTCAGAATTCTTTTGTAATTCTTTCACAATTTGTAATGACTGCTATGAGAATTGTATGAAATGATTAACGGATGAGAAAAGCTGTTTTTTTTTAGGTCATTATGAGAGACTAGATTAAACGTTGTAAAGAACTTTATGACAGATTTATATTAGGTGTTCCACTGAAGGTTCGAATGTGTACGCTTAATGATGAAATGAAACACATGCGCAGGTCGTATTATAACAGTTATATAGTGTAATTATAAAGTTAACGCTTTAAGAGCTGAGAAAGGTTATCAAAAACGCGGCATAATATATAGTATGTTGAACTCAAAATGTAATTTTTACTCTTAAATTCGTTTGAATAAAATTCATTGATATTTGTTGCGAAATGACATAGACTATGGATTTGTGCACACGACTGTGAAGCAAAATTCGAATGGTACAATTTAGCCGGTTTCTCCTTGGAGTGTCTTGAAATTAATACGCCAAAACTCTATAATTTAACCGGTCATAGTAACAAAACTCCAGAAACCAGAGATTGGATACACATTGTAGCTATGCTATGCATTATCGTAAGGGTTTTGGTACACATTGTACGGTTGATACCAAGCACCTTTTAGGTAACTAGTATTGATTGGAAAATTCTGTACAGCACAAGTGTAAATAAATCACGATATCCAATGGGTCGTTAAATTCCCTACAGAGACAAGTTGATGAAGCAGATCCTGATGCCTGTATTGTTACTTCGCCGTCAATAATGTGAAATTATGAAATAGACGATTTTTCAGCTCGGATAAAAAATATAAATTATTTTAATTAATTCGCTTTCGCCACAGTGACCCAACTATTCATTAACAAGTTTGGCTTTTTAGGCAGAGCTGTAAAGGTTCACTGTTCATTAAAGTCAACGCGTCAACTTTCAGCTTGACAACATATTGCCTCTATTGATTTAATTTATTCATGAAATTGGCTGACAATGCTTTAATGGTGTGGCTACCATGGAGACAATAAAGTGAATTTGCAAGTCTCAAAAATGGGTTTGGCAAAGGCAGAAGAGGAGACTTAAGAATAGAAGGAGTTTTGTTAGTTGAAAACACACATTCAGAGTTAGTTATCACGTTCAAACTCTAAAGCATGGTTGGTTTCTAGAGATATTGTGAACATCACCTACAATTGGTCACATCTGTCGCATTCTCATAGACTTTCCACTCCAGCCGTTTCGAAACGAAACCCTAATCTCGAGTCGCGCTCTCATTAGAGCTCGTCAATAGTGCATATGATCGCCACTGCCGGGACTTGAACCACGGACACGCTGTTCATGAGGCAACCGTGTTTACCACTGCGCCATTGACCTCACGTTAGGCACGACCGAATTATCATATGTGAACACTCAACCACTTTCGCTTTTGAGTAATGATACTGTGAATTGCTATTAAGTTTATGAGCTATTTGCACAATTTGATGGCACCAATTTATCTCACCGTCTACACTGATTTTATGAGCAGCAGCTTGACTACTGTAATTATGATTTTCCATATTCGTCCTCAATTCAGTATTATAAAAAGAGTTTTGCTGTCACAATAGCTGTTAGTGAATTAGTTGCACGAAATATGGGCAAAAACAATTTTTGCTCATTTGCTGAGCTAAACCTGTTCGGCGCACTCAAAACTGAACACTGTTAATTAACCGACACAGGTTTGCTCCGAATTGGTTACGTGTCTGACTCGAACTGTATGCATTTGCTTGTATTGTCTCTGGTATCACGAGTGTGTGGAGGGTATCATGGTGGCGGCGTGAGAATGCCGGTATCGACACTGTATCCATTCTCACGCACTAGCTCTTTTGATGTTATTAATTTCAGTTTCGATTACAAGAATACTTTTATGGTTGATTCAAATGTTTTGAAGTTCAGATTTGTCCCACTGTTTGGATTCTTCTTTTGAAGATGTTGAAATCGGACCGACAGTCTTCAGTCGATCATAACTTTACGCTGAATACCGCTTGGAACTAACAAGTTGTCATTTTGATACCCATTCAACCCGTTCTGAACAGATTACGATTAGCTATTGACCGGCACACCCAAGGATACTTCCATCAGATCCCTGGTATAGTTGGGTATTGAGTATGAGCCTATCAGATGCTCTCAACTGAATCGCAGAGACCATCACCACGTTGAAGAATTGGACAAATGTTGGCGTCTTCCCTAGTGCAACTTGGTACGGTGATTGTATACATTTCTAAGCTATTTCTGATTCCCAGATTAGTTCAATCAAATGTTTCTTGACTTGTGTGAGCTTATTTTTTGAAGCGAGGTGGAAAGATCAACTGTTAATGTAGTATCATTTGTTTAAAAAAAGCTTCAGTAGCTTCAACCTCCATAATACACGGAATTTTAACACAATGGCAGACTACAACACCCCAGGTTAGCATGCTCGACAGTACGATCTTGAACTCCTGGATCTGTCATAAACGAGTGACGAGGATGAAAATCGATCGGAATGAATTGAAAATTCAATTGATAAAGACACTCTGTTAGCGCAACAGATAAGGTGTTTAGCATCTTCAGTTATCGTTCCAAGAGATCAAACTTAAACGAAAACACTAGAAAATACCTACATGTTTACGATGTCACAGCAGGTTTAGTATCAAACCAAGTGTCGTCCGTGTTATTCACAAACGGCAACGAAATCACGATGTAATATTTGCCAAATTGTCTCAGAATAACTTACACCCATCCATTTTCTAGCATATACTTTTCCCAATAAACAAGCTTTATAACAGCTGTCTCTGTGTGTCATCAAGCCTATTGAAACGATCGGGGGAACACAGACGTGAACACTACTACTGTATTTGGTTAGACTTTACTTACGTGAAAGCAGCTCGTGCTATATGTTTCTCAGGCATAACAGTATTGAATTTTGCAAAGGTATTGAATGATAACAATGACTGTTCATGCGGAACAGTCGGCCATTCCATTCATGTATTCATTAATAATTCTTCGATCGACTCAGAAATTTCAGTTAACGCACAGTTACGTTAGACTGGTGGTATTCATCTACAAGTGTAACATCCCTTGCAGGCAACAGCACATTCATTCATGATTTTCTTATATATCAAAAGGCAAATGGTGATAATCACGGACTTTTCAGTGCATTGTCTGCAAAACCACGCTAGTCCTTAAAATTGCCATAAAAAATTGCCAGCTGGCAGAAAAATACTCAGGATTGCTTTGCGCCATTCACAGGTTGTGATACTGATTTCCAGAGTCAAGTTCGCGTGAAGTAAATTTTAATGTCCGATCGACCATGGTATGTTATCTGCAAACGGAGTTAGATTCCCACAACACTCGCGATTGACGCTCGGCTAGTTTGCTGCCTTGCAAAATGAGGAGGGACATCAGTGAAGTTACCGTGGAAACGGTGATTCAGGTCAATGACAAGGATTCGGTCCACCAAGAGTACTCAATCTCTAAATCGAGTGATCACCCGCTGTCAGCAATCCGATACATCGTCATTATAGACAACTGCAACCTAGGCGCCGACTACCAGCATACCGATATACATGGAGTCGGCGACGTGCCGAGGAATTCGCCAGTTCCTCGAAAATATTGTGCGACCAGAAGAATAACAAAGTTTGCTCGTGAGTGACCTTCACCTATGCCATGGTCGTGCACTGCTCCGGTCTTCACGGTCGACCTAAGCCCTCATGACAACTGTTGTTGCCATCCTGACTACACGCCTAGACTGTACCGTCTAAACGTTTGTCAGGTCCATTCCCTTTGACCTTGCTTGTTGCTAGTCCCAAACCCTATAAATACTAAGGGGTTTGTGACCATTTTGTCGTCGGACTGAGCGACATAGAGAGGCTCTGTTTGAAAGCCGGTTTTTGTTGCTGTGTTCACGCAGTAGCCTAGGGTGGATGGGAAGAGACTAACAGACCGCGCATACTCCGTACTCCGTTGTTCATTTCCGTTATTCGTTGTGCTGTTATCCACCGTTTCATTGATTGCTATTACGTTTCCGTTTACGCGCTCGTAGGCAGTAGATACAGTTACAACAGATGCAGACGCGATAGTGGCACTTTGAATCTGTCGGCCGACTTTCAGACGTGTATGAACCGGATTAAGATCCAATCACTTTACAATGCACGTAAGACAATTCCGTGAATGCCGTCCATGTCTCTGAATGACATTACCCGCAGCTATACTGTGCTGAATTAACCAAGACCTACAACTCCGGTCTAGTAGAGGACAACATGGTGACAAACTGGGCGGCTTCTTATTCTTAGTTAAGAAGTCGCCTACTTCTAAAAGCAAAACAGCATATAGACACAAACAACATATTGGAAGAAGGATACTACACCAGGAGCATTTCTATTTTGAAATTTGGTGTTGCTCAATGCAATCTATCTAGAGTACCCCATCAGAATCTGTCGTCGCATCATAACCAGTAGATAGATTCAGGCACAGTCTCGTGGCAAATATTCAAATTAACTAGCTGACACTTCAGATGGCTCAGTCAATAGATTGATCTGGGTACAGTGGTTGACTTGCAAAGTTACAGGCATCTAATGCATCCCCAGGACGGATCGAGCAGGTTTTGCAAACAGTTATCAAGTAAATGGTGAGCAGCTGTTTCAAACTAGTCGGACCACATCAACACCAAGTATCACCGATGAATAAATGTCAGACTAATAAGACCTTACAGGATGGTGGTTCAAACGTTTATTTACTAGATCATGGAGGAAGTAATTCACACACCAACCTTCAAATCGACCCCATTGTTGCTTCTTTAAGTTACCAACTAACTGCCCCATCATTTTTGTAAAAAAAACTTTCAGTCCACATTGATGTAGTTGTGAACTTTCTAAATCCTTTAAACTGCAATAGATGGTGTGAAGTTCTGCAAAATTAATGGAACCATCATAGCCAATGTACCTTGGAGACAACTTACTATTAAAAACCACCCTCCGTCTACATTGTGCTGATGACAGATGTGACGAAACATAAATTGCTTGTATCACAATGCGAACAAGACTGATGCACTCTAATACCGTAAGCTAATTTTGTCTCCAAACGGTGTAATCAGCACTAAGAAAATCCCGAGTGAAATTGTATCTTTTAGGAAAAGTTTGTGGTATCTTCAGCTCGGAAGTGTTGTCAGTTGTGTTTAGCTCCTTAATGCGCCCACTCCTAGAAACGAAAATAGAAGCATATCGTCCGTATTTTACAAATAAAATTCAGCATATATTGAAGGCCTTCAAAGATGGCTTACCAAGAGAAGCTCTCAGCTCAGGAAAATTCTCTATCCAGACGGACTGTTGTAAATGCGTAAATTGTCTATGCATTACAGACACATTGCAGAGTAACTGTTCATCGTCCAGAAAAACCTCCACACACCGGGTCGTCTTCTAGCAAGTTTTCTCTAATTGAACAGGGAAAAAACCCTGTAGGGTCATTCGTTGAAGTAGGAGTGGACAGATCACAACGTAGACAAGACTTCTTCACCGATAGAATCAGCATATATTGCAATACACTTCCCTCCTCTGTAGTCACAAATGAATCGGTGGACAGTTTGAACATATTTCTCGATCAATACAAACAAGCGGTTGACACGCTAGTCTCACAAACACGAGCGACAGAGTGCAAAATCCAATCCGAACAAGAATATGCACTACCGATGAGCCCTAATAAGAGCGAAATTCGATTCCAGTGCTTTCTTTCGAAATGGGTTAGCCGAAAGGCTTATCCGAATGCGAAGGATCCGATTATGTGTGGGTGGTGTTCAATTTTGACAACACAACTTTACTGACCACCCTCCCAGTCCACTCACTTAGGCCAGTAAATGTGCACATTTGACAGAATATTCCTTCAGTGTTTATACATAACGTGATTTCGTATTGCCAGGTTTATCCAGATTTATTTTACCCCCCCCCCACATTTGTAAGTTGCTAAACAGGAAGCAAGGAATCCACAAACAAATATCTTTTTCCGTGTCACTCAAACCTACAAAACTGTATACCATTTCTTTTTTCCTCAATTTGGTGCGAAGCCGGAATTAACATGTAAAAATCTTCGGCTTCTCTAAACCTATAACCTTCTTGCAATTGTGAGCTGCATTCAACATATAAGCAAAGTTGACAACCCACTGGTTCAAAATGATGAAACGGAAAAGCACTTATTTGAATAGATTTCTTTTATCACAATTTGGTTTTGTTTTCCAAAGTTAAACAGAATTCAATTTTCCCCCGAGTTGTTTGTGAGCATTTAAAATCAAAATACCGAATAATCTAAGCAACCCTAAGTAGTGGATCAAATTTGATTACCTATAGGTGAAGGGATTGGCAATCGATTTGACCTCTGCGGAACGATAGGTTAGATCGTTTTCCCACAGACTAGCAGCATATAGAACTCGTGACGAAATAAAGAATTCATTATCGATTTTTCATCATCATTTCGTGCGTTTGCCTTGACAGCAGTTCTCGCTTTTTTAGTCAAACGATTCTGAAGAGAAAGTGCGTGTCAGACGGTAATTAAATGAAATGGCAGAAACGGCTTACTTGCTTCTTCACCTAGTGAGCAACGTTGGCAAACAAAATGTGGCTTTCTCTCACAATTGGTTACTGACATTTGTGTGAACAAGATTCATATTAAAAACTGTCGAATTATTTCAGATCTAACCAGTGAATCACCCTAAACATTTTTGTAAATTTTTTGATTCACAAACTGAGAAAATTCGTCCCTATGGTTTGCATTCCCTATTTTTTCCCACTAACCTGACACTTGTTCCCACTACCTCACTCACCCCATTTTGTTTTATTGAACTAATGTGCCATTAAATGTCCGCAGCGCGAGTAGCCATTCTTATCCTGGTCTACTGGTGTGACGGCTCACCTTTGACCTTGCGGATCCTATGGAGAAACTATCGATTTTGCTGGATGAGATTATTGACGCGATTGAGATTTGCTGTTTGTAATTACTAATGCATTTCTTTAATAGTATCGTAGAAATTGTTGGATCCAATCTTGTTTTCGTTTTGGGGATCCGTTTTTGGGTACGCGTAACTCAACGATCAGACGTGAATCGTTACAATTTTAAATAGAGTAGTCAGAAGCCACAAAGTACGACACGAGTTCATTTAACACATCGTCGTCGGCCGTAAGCATGTGACCAGCATGAAAATAAAACTATTTCTAAATAAAGTGACAAAACAAAAGATCGTGGGCGAGGTGTACACCACAATTACGATAGGCAAGGAATAGCTGCAGAATAATTTGAACTCTGTAAGTTGCAAGCTTTCAGCTAGACACCGATCAATGATATCATGCTGACATTGTGACCTGTGGTCGACAAATGATTTGTGGTAGAGAACTTGGTTGTTCTTGTTCACCAGCTGTTGGGCTAATTCATCTCTCAGCTACTTTGCCATACGTTACTTATTCCTGAATTCAGACCTTCTTCGTCCTACCGATGTAACTGTTTCCGTGAACTGAGGGAAAGGCATAGAAAGAACGGCTGGTGGAGAAGGTAGGAATTTATTTTTTGATCTTGACAGAGCCAACCGAGTGGTTTTTGTGTGTGTGTCAGACTAGCTCTGCTTCGGGTTAACATTGATTATCCTCCCAAACGTGCTTTTCGCTTTCTTCATTTAGGAGGAAGCATGGTGTTTTTAGGTACATCTATAACCGATAATCAGTATCGATGTCCTTTTTTTTCAACCAAGTATGTAAGGCCTTATATGTCTTTAATATACGGATGGCTAGTGAATGTATGTGCGTGGCCACACATTTTACTGCAATATGTAGATTATTTGTTATTAGGTGTCAAACGACTGAAACATTTTTCACCGTCCGTCTTGACGGACGGTTTATCTTAACAGCCAAGTTGGTCACGAGACTGCAGTTTATAGATTAACACATATATTGACATATACATGCATGGACCTATTCTTTCCAAAAACGAACACTTGTATTCCAATAATTCTTCACCACATCATAACATAATATATAGACCGAAAGAACTCAATAGAAAACCGAATACATAATCACTGTCAGCAGGTGCAAAGACTGACCGGAATCCGGACTAACCACTATACTGTGAATCGCCGATTTCGATGACGAACAGCTTGGTGACTTCACATGCATCACAAAACTGGAGTGTAATTCACATAAGTCTGTAGATCAATTAAATTTCCGCTTGCTTTTCAACTTGTCTGCGTCCCGTTAATCTTGTGAGCACGATACACTCCGGATTGACAGTTTGCACTGGTTATCACCAAAAGAACACAAAGTGCTAACTGTGACCTTTCATGAGGCTCACCTTCAAGCGGACACTACGACGAAGTTAGTCTTTGTCCAGGACAATTTACAAGACTTGTTTATGGGAACAAAGCACTGAAGTGCACAATTGGACAGTGATTGATTTCATAGGGGCTAGTGTCAGTTGTCTAGCCATTTTCGACTACCTGACTGAAACTCTGTACGGGAAATCTGTGCGAAGACAACATCATAGTCCGTATCAGCCAGATGTACTATGCTTGCTCTGTTGAACAGTCTCGTCGTTCTGGTCACAAACACGGCTGAAAGAGTTGCTTTTTGATCTGTTTAACCGAAACTTCCAGTCGCACGACCAGTATGATAGAAACAGAACAAGTATACGAACATGAATTGATCAAATAAAGGAGGTCTATCCATCAAGCACAAAGTCAGAAACTAGCTATGTAACCCCGCTGTTAAGAATGTGCATCTGAGGGTCTAGTATGGATTATGATTGACGCTGTCTGCTATGTTGAAAGATAAATTGATGAATATGGTTTTTCTCTCCAGTGCAACAATCTAGTCGTGTGGTTCTGTTAAGAGCATGTTTTGCGTTACAGAACGATCGAAATAACTTCTCACGCAATCCAATAGGAACTAACGTTAATTATTGATTTAGTAAGTCGGCAGAGCACATCTTCATTATTGCAGTTGTCAATGAACGAATAAAATTGTGTTTTGCTTAAATGATGGACTAATCCACAATTAAAGTTAACCATACTACCGTTGAAATATAAAACGGATTTGAAAAGTCTATTACAAAATTTAGAAACTTAGATTTTTGATAGCATCCCTGACGCTACTACTTGTCAACTCGTGGTTTAACGTTAATGGCAGGGTGCAACTCAGACCGTTATGAAGATCAAAGTTATTTGTTAGGTTCGTTCTGACAGTCAGGAGATCCAAAAATCCTGCTTCATGCAGAAGTAAGGTGAAAATGAGAATAGATCCCGTCAGCTTACACGATGTGTCTTGTAGCATAGCCAGAAGGCTTAATCATGAAAACAAAGCAAGATAGTTTCCGTTTTTGTTAGTGGTCGAGTAACAGTTCAGAAAATCTTACAATATCACCTCCAAATTGTTAAGAACTAGCATTCGTTGGGTTGTTGAACTAGGTCGTCAGGCTCTAGAACGCATTGATTCATTTGAGGTTGGCGGTTTCTCAAATGTCCTTTGAAAGCAAGTCATTGGTCACTCAGCGACACTTCACGAACACATCCCTACCTTATCTTCAACAATAAAGATGCAGAAATTTCATTTCTTGATGCATGTTCAGTTCTGGAACTACTTTTTTTGAAGCATGAAGTATTCTCACCAATCTCAAGAACACTCTCGTCAAACTGTGCGCGTTAGAATTATGTACGTTTTGGATAACCCGCTGGGCAAGTTGAATGTAATTTTCGCTAACCAATTACCAGCTTTAGAAAGCTGTGCTAAATCAAGGGTTTTTCGACAAATATGGATTGATTTATTTTCCTAGTTCAGAAAAACACGAAGAATTTTCCCGACAAAGCTGCTGTACTTTTAAATGGCAAAGGGAACCATAAATCTCCCAGGCGAGCTGAAGAAGCTGAACTTGGATACAGACAATTACAGTTCGTTGTTTGAGTAGACGGGGAAAAGATGCATAGGAAATTTTCTATTCATGTCCAATAGTTTCAGAAAGTACTAACACACAAACAGTGGGTTTCTATTTCTTGCATTCCGAACAGGTTTAAACATCAGCAGAATGAAATAAACGGAAAACGTTAGGAAACCAACTGCCAGGTTTTTAACTTTTTTGCTTCTGATGATACTACAATTAAGGAACTGGGAGCTAGGTTTGGTATTTTTAGTTAACCGATAATGCACATAACCAGAATTTCAATAATACAATGAGGTTGGATCTAGCAATTAAGAACAACATTTCACCACTGGTTGATTGGTAATAATAGATACTGTGATTAGGGACAGATCGATTTTGTTCGGAGTGCTAACCTTTCGATTCGCATTCATTAATCACTAACGCGAATCAATAAGAACGGGGCATGGGAGCGGTGAGCAGTCCTGTAGTCTCTCTCTCGAACCATGTTGGTGCCATCAATTTCATGGATGAGGTTGATTACGTCTGTGCTTTATGTGGTCAACACGACCAAATTAGTGTTACTCCGTCGGCAACTAACAAAGGCCCAATCAGACGTCGAAGGAATTAACAGCTGTTGTTACGGTATGGTTTGTAGTTCAGTGGAGACGTAGCAACTAGACAACTATGCGACGGGAGCAAGTGAGCACACATACACACGCAACCAATTGTTGTGACCGCAAAAGACGCTTGGCCTGAAAATTCGTTTATTGCGCAAACTCCCGTATAGGTCATGTCAAAAATCAAACCACAAACGCGTACACTCATTCGCGCGTTAGACGTGCATTCACATACATAATTGTCATTGGCCTTGATGGAACTTCTGCCCTACTGCGTACACACTATTCCGATAGTCTCTTCTTGACCGTTGTCTTCCTGGCGTTCGGAGTTTGCCCTTTTGTTCTTGAATGTCGCCTGTGGGTAATATGCTACTTGTGAGTAATATACTACTCACAACGAAACTGCCTGTCATACAACACAGCCCGTTCAATTCAGGTCTTCCGTTTCACATGGCAATTGTGGTAAATGAAACGGAATATACCTACAGTTTATGCTTCGTTTAACAAACCGATTTATTTGCTTTAAACCTAGCAATACCATTTTTTTAAATCTAAACTTTTACCAATTTGTTCTCATTGTTTCATCTGTATTATAAGAAACGTTTATTCTTATCTTGACTCGATCGGGCAGTGGTGATCACCAACTGAAATCAAATAAGATTAACCAAAAAAGCGAAGACCCTCATTAGACAGCACGCGCGTCGGCGGCTATTTTAAAAAACTGTCGATTAAATTAGCTCACTAGAGCTTATCTATCCAATCGGATTTTTAAAACTGAATGGATACCATCATTGTTTGAACTCTGAGGCTTCCGCTGACTACCAAAGCTAGTTTGTTACTAAACTCAAATAATCGATGTCAACATCAAGTAAACATGACCAGATAAGTTGACCCTACCTACAAGTAACGCCGCAAGAAATCCTCTTCAAAACCCCACCCAACATTTTCACCATCGATCGACTAACTGTGCACAATCTGGCCGGATCTAACTGAGAATTCTTCCTAATCATTCCCACTACTCCAATTAACAATCTTTCCCGTCCATTTTTTTCGAGACTTGCAGCCAAAAATAGTTGCGAACAAACTATTCTGACGGTCATACTGGTATTCCCATTCTTCATTCCACCAGGAAACAGGATCTTAGCTGAGCTACTGTGTCCCTTTTGCTTAATAGAACAACAAAAGTAAGTTCATAAAATCGGGTTGGGAGCTGTTTATAGGTTAATATCTCTTTAAAATTTGTCCGGCAGCTCATAAACGTAAATGAATCGTTCGCAGATCAAAGAGAAGAAAACTGGATGTAAGGACTGCATTTCGGAGATTGTTATTTTCAGTCGGACACTACTCACAGTGGATCGCATTCCTTGCGTTCAGATAAGCATTCTTTCGAGACAATCGAGTGACATGAACACTATTCACACAATGTTGCGATTGAACGTTTGGATAAAACTGACCGGTCACACCGAGTGTGAGGTTACTGTTGTTGTGGTTAGCACGTTAATCTCACAAACATGAGAGTAGGAGTGCAAATTCAGGCTCGGAGAGAGATAAGCACTGCTGATGAGTTTTAATGAGAGCAAAACTCGAGTCTGGTGCTTCCATACGAAGTGAGCTATTTGAAGAGCTTATCTGAATGCAAGGACTGTGATTGAATATGGGTAATTTTCATTTGAAAACTGAGTGCGAAAAAGCACCCAATATTGAACGTTTAGAGACACTGAAGTAGCCTACTGCTGTGACCGACAAAAACAATTATAAACAAGCAGACACATACCTGATGACCCATGAGTCTAAGCTTAGAACGTTTGTGACCTGTCAGATGAACTAACCGTGCCTACATATTGGGGTTACAAAGTACCGAGTGACTGAACACCAGTGGGGAAGAAGTTCTGTCCAAACTGTAGGCTGTCAACTTGAAACTCAAGGTTTACAGAATGAAACACTGTCGTTCAGTCCTGGCTGAAGGAAAGAGGCGAATGGTCAGATATGTGTGGATAATTCTATGGGTTACGATTCAGTTTTCTTCTAGATGCCTGTGGTCAAGTGAGAATATACTTAATCCTATTAGCTGTCTGGACAACCATTAGTATCTATGATTATTCTAATAACCCACATTTGAACCTTTTCCCATGAAAAACAAGTATTCTCTCTTATATAGGCAATACGCTTGCGGGCTTGTTTTTGTGTGCAAGCATACGATAGAATTGTGGAGTAGTTTTCAGAGTGAAATCGTCCACATGACTGTTATGACACAAAGCAATACTGATGAGTGGTAGGGGATTTTGGTTTTCATACAAATTGAACATCACTCACGATTGGTCACAGCTGTCGCATTCCCATTGACCTTCCAATCGGTCCCTTTCGAAATGAAGCACTAAACTCGAGTTTCGCTCTTGTTAGAGCTCGTCAGTAGTGCCTATCCCTGCCCCGACCAGGACTAGAACTCCGGCCACGATTTCATGAGGCAGTCGTGTTGACCACTGCACCATTGATCTCACATTGGGCGTGACCGAATTATCATGCGTGAACGCCTAATCACTTTCGCTTGAGAGTAATGATCAGGTTGCCCGATCGTCTCTAGAGGAGACACAGTGACTGTTTTGTTAACTTCGGTCGATGACCCCACGACTAGGACTTCTCTCCGAGTTGAAATGACATCAATCATTAATTTATTGAGCGTATGTCATCATCGTCATATGCTGAGGCCACCGTCAGTTGGGTCAAACCACGTGGTGGTGAAGCAACAACGTGATCACAAAATATGAAGACCCTGACTGCTCCATTGAGCAAAGTGGGTAGATGTCGCCTCCCTGGATAGGGTCCTCGTGATCAATCAAACCGCTGGTTAGAGACGCTATTCGAGATGGCGATGTGTCACAGTCAATGGCGCACTTGTATCCATACCATTTCCACTTCTTCCTCTTAGTCTTCTCTCAACAATTTTCAATCTTCTAAGTAACGTTTTCTTCTAAGGTATTCCACGTCACTGTTGAGGTGAACGGCGACACGAGCCACAGTACCTTTTGGTCAGGCTCATGGCTGTTATGATGGTGACGATGATGATGTTGAGCGGTGTTTTGATTACTGTTGATCAAATGTGGGTGATTTTCAATCTATACAAAATATTCACACTGTCATCATCTAAATGTAGAAGTGAACACTAAATTCCAATAAACTGTTATTGTCAGTTGAAAGCTTTATTTAAAAGAAAAGACCTTAGACTACATCACATCAGAGATAAATATCCATCATCGGAGTATGATTTGTACTCTGTCTTTTGCATCAAGCAGAAAATCATAGTAACATTAACTTTTCACACAGGGATACTAAACAAAACCTTTTAGGAGGCGGTTAATTAATCTAATCAGGAGCAACGCACTGAGAAACTCAATGAGTGCAAATGAGGAGAGTAATCGATCAGATGTAGCACACGTTCTGTTACGAAAAGGTATAAATAGTCGATGTGAATTATGTACAATTTTCGCTTTATGCAGATTATAAAGCTATTGGTTTACAGAACATTGCGATTAAAAGAATGATAAAAACAATCAAGGTCACTCAGTACAAATCTCTTTCAAATTAATTGTTATTTATGCTGCGCAATCGAAAGCCAGTTTCGTGTTACAACCAACGGAATGAAAATATTACAAGAATTTGTGCACTTTTTACTCAACACTTGGATGATCTTTTGAGTAGGAATGCACAATTTTCGCAATGATTATGTGTTTCCAAATCAGAGTAACGTTGATAAATGGAATGAGAATAACACAATGTTATGAGCACGTTGTAATACAAATTGTTCATAACGTTGTGTTATTCTCAATCTATTTATCAATAAAATGTTTACCACGACCCCCAAAGTATTTGACCTTATTTGTACTAAATTTGGTGCGAATATCTCATGGTGACATAGATTTACTAATTGCATACGGACAAGACTATCGATCGTCCCAAGATGATGAATGATAGTCTTGTGCAAGACCGGTGGACAGTTCTCATCACTTAATAATTTCCTCTATACACTAGCAATACTGCTTAACATCCGTGTATCAGTAGACTCTCAAGCAACTGGGAAAAATGGGTGACAAGATTTTTCTTCAGTCGAGCAAGGAATTCGGTACGGTGATCACGAACAAGACTGATTGCAAATCCAAAATGAGAACCCTTCTCGCAGGCGCAAAAAGAAGTTGCGTGTAGATAATACGTCATGTAACACTATTTTGATAGAGAGACAAATTACAAGGAATCTAATCCTACATGGACATAACTAAGGGATTAGGTATAGGCAGATGAAGCCAATCGGGGTTCGCAAACCACAGTTAAGTGGTGCACCCAAAGTACAATCAAGCGTGGTTACCAATAGGACCGATTACGTGCATGGACAACTCAGTGTAACACAAGCTTCCTAAATTGTTCATCTGGGTTACTAATCCTATTCATCCCCTAGTGTGTTGAAGACTGTTCAACTGGCACAAACACTGGAAAGTTCTCAGTGGCTGTTTCTGTCGGTATTAACTCTACGTTTGTAAGGTTCCATTTACAGAAACAGTTGCTTTTGTGACTTTGTTCCCAGATGGAAGTTATTTGTGTATTCAATGTGAATATTTTATTGCACATGGTACCTCCGTTTTGATTGTGGAGCACTGCTGAACAGATAACTTGATAGCGTGGCGATCAGTAATCCACCAGGTCCAACACTAGTAGACATTTTTATTCATGAATGAAATACACTTGTCCGAGGCTATTACTGGTGCAATCTTTTATAAATAGTAAATGGATGACAACTTGTATTTCACAATCAGCATTTATAATCCTACACATCCTTATTTTTTAAGGTCCACCAATTAGGATCTTTTTGTTTATCGCAAAGAGGACTCAAATGGTGGTTGAATCTTTGCAGACATTTCGTTCACCACATGACAGGACGATTCAGTACAACACCCACCGCACCGCAAGCCAAATGGGAGCGGTCAGTACTGACGATTCTCGTCGTGTGCGCCAGTTGCGTACACACGACGCTCTGTAGAACCTAGCAGACTTGAGTGATGATTACTTGCAAGAAGGAGGCACTATTATGGAGGGCATGATCTCAAGCGCATGGTCCGTGAATTTTGACGATAGTCATAGTAAGTAAAAGCCGAGCAAGATTGAAACGTGTACAGTTTTAAAGAAACGGTTATTGCTGACTTTGTTCTTCAAAAGTGGCAATATCACAATTGACTTGAGTCATAAATTGTGATCTGCCTTAGCCCACTCAAACCATGCAGGAACAAATCACGTTGTTGATCTTGTCAACTCGTTTGACTTACTATTACATACTCGAAACCCAAGATTGCTCGAGTTTTCAAAAGCAGGTACCCCGCAAAGACAAGATTGAACGGCAGTTGCAAACCAGATTCACCGGACACTTTCGGAATTGCATTACCATGCAAATGCACGACGTGACAGTTGAACACAGAAACGAGGAGCTTGGCCTATTCAGTACACGTCACATTCTGATGACGCAGCATCAGTGTACTCTGATAGCTGTAGTTCACTTCCTGTTTTCAACAGTCGGTAACCAAAAACCACATTTCACTGAAGCCGTCATTATTTGGAAATTCAAACCAGTGTTGCAGTGTTGTTTCTACCATGATAATTGCAGTAACTGTGAGTTTTGACATGTTCACTTTTTTTGATGTTTCATTTGCTTGCTCATGTCGACATAATGGTCTATTGTACGCTCATGTAAACATGCAGGAAACTTTTTACGGACATAAATTATACAGCCTCAGTCCGCTGTCCTGGCTGTATTGTCACAGAAGATACTGAATCATTTGACCGCAAAATGCAACCTAGAACCCACTTGAAGCCGGATGTTCGATTGATATTCTTTAACTTTGATAAATGTAAAGATACACTCTGCTACTCAATTAACGACCATCGACCCATTGATTTTGTTGACAATTCTTCCAGCTTTCATGCAAAGGGAATCCAACCATCCTTTCGTAGATACGTGAAGTGGTTAGGTGATATAAACATACTGTTCCTTGCTATTAGAATATGACACCCAAAGTAGCATGTGAAACAGGTAAACTTCTGAACAATCTTTCAAATGCTAATGTTGGGAGCCAAGAACGTGGATGGCACAAGGGTCAATTATTCAGAAAAGCAACAGGCGGGTTATGCGTTTCAACAAGACAACAAACAAAAACACTCATTTGCGTACGATACTGGGCACAGACTGTCACGGTTGCCACAGATGCCAATGCTCAGTTCCTTTACGTTCCCTTACGTACCAAGAACCGTTTCATGCGATGTTGCACTTCGATGTTTCTTCTTGTATTTTTCCTTCAGCTACTCCGATGTCAAAATTTATGCTCTGGCCCCACCGCTACTGAACAGCAGTGGTGTGAGTAGTAGAGCACGACCGCTCCTCCTCACTAAACTAATTTCTACGGTTTCTTTCTTCCTCCACGAAATATATGTAGGCTGAACCGGTATCCACAACGACTTCTTCTCGGTGTTCAAGATTGCAGACTATCTCAATATGGTAATTAACCAGCAAACAGTTGGGTTAAGTTACCACCAGTGAAGTGGTGGACACCTGTTAGGACCATATTAGATCGCGGAATCAAACAAGTTGGCCGGTGAGCAAGCATCAAACGGTAGCCCATACATTTACCCACTAGACCGCTGTGCTTTCTTGTTTATTAGGTTGACAGTTTGTAGAAACTTCTCTCAACCTTTTCTGTAACCGTAGAAGATGCTTTCTTGTTTTCAGGTCAACCGCAAACAGCTGATCGATTTCAATCTACGAGAAATGAAAGCGCCACAACAAATAAGTAGCCCAATCACATCGGAGCTATCGAGTTTTCGAACGAAACGATAAAAAGGCGCTAAAATCAAAATGACGAACGGCCAGGCCGCAATCACCATAATGGTCAATGAAAATACAAACAGAAATGATAGAATTGAGTATCCAAACGAATAGTGATTTGTGGCCCGTCTAATCAGGTTATATCACGGCCCAAGACATATACATTTAGCATGGGTGGTATGCAAGTGATACAGTACCACGTGAGCTATGCCAGTTGTGGTGCTCGCATGAGCTTCTTCGCATGTGTTGTTAGTGGTATCGCTGGATTAGCACAGCCTTTACAACTGATTGGACCAGTTCTCAAGGAACATTTGTCATTGAACTAGTATCTGAGTGTTATAAATCATATACAATACGAATAATTGTTGGCCATAGGTTTCCTCGCCGCAATCGCAAGCGAGGCAAAATGACGTTGCCTAATCCTCCCACTCAGCTATCCAGTCATTCGAATAACACACGCAGTCTCTTCAGGAACGAATGTACGAATAAACACATGTTGAGGCGACATGGAGGAAAACCACGTGTTTACCATTTTGGCTTATTATGGAGGGCCTACAAACGGAATTCCTGGTTTAATAACCGGACAGTGTGACAACTGGCGAGACGTGGCTGATCCATTTCGATGAAAGGCACTGAGCCAAAGTTTTGTTGAGATTAGAGCTTAACAAAATTCCCGGCTACCGACCACCAGTCAAAACTTCACTTGGACGGAACACTTAACTTCACTGGATATCGCGTTATCGGTTGAAATCAACCGGATGTCCGAAGCTGATGATCCAAAGTGAATAGCACTCAAAGATTGTGACTGACTGTTTGGATTGAACGATATGGTCATCCCTATAGTGAAGCCAATTGAATGATGCTGAGTATACACAGCCCACAAACACGAAGACCAGATCTCAGTTACCGATCGTGACAAAGCGGTTCAGCAGAGGTGAGCCCCAACAACAGCGAACGTCTAGCCTGAGGCTACTTTTGGAAGTGAGACAGTGTGAAGAATTTACGGCAATGCAAGAGTTGCGTTCTAGTGCAAGTAGACGGCCACGTGTTCCAAATCTTGGCAAGCAGCGTCGACTAAGCGTACTGACACATATATCAGGCAAATACATACAAAACAAATTACAGGCAAATTACTGCATAAAACAACGGACGAAGCCAACAACAGAGTTCACCGGTGTATGTTACACAAACACTATCGAGAAAATCGAGTCTAAAGCGATTGTAGCAGTAAAAAATACTTCATTCATACACTGCCATCTATGTGCATGACACATACCATGGGATTTCCAGTTGTAACCTGTTTTTCCCGCTTGCTTGAACCCATGGCTACCGCTTTTAGATCGTATATATACGGTGAAATTAAAATTACCAATCGCACACTTATTGAGTCTGGATTGTGTAACAGATCGTACTGCCGTGTTGTTAGCGTCATGTTGATTTTCGTTTGTGTAAGTCGTCTACGTGGCTTACTAGGCCTCCGGCTCAAAAAGTTAATGATTTATGTCATTTCAACTCGGAGAGAAGTCCTAGTCGTGGGGTCATCGACCGAAGTTAACAAAACAGTCACTGTGTCTCCTCTAGAGGCGATCGGGCAACCTGATCATTACTC
>JTDE01002546.1:2734-16364 GCA_014338405.1 Paragonimus skrjabini miyazakii
GGTTCGTGACGGTCAGATCAACTTACCGAGTTACACTGGACCGATTTCACCTCAGTCGAGAACTTCGGGTGACAACGGTATTTACTCATGGTTTCCAGTTTTGCAAGCCGTCTGCTAGTATGTCATACCAGATTAACATCCAATAAGTGATATTATGGCGCTTAGAACCTAAGATAACAGTTGCTACCGGATGTGAACGATGAGACTTTCAGTTATGATTTGACTTTTCAGATCATTCCTGCTAAAGTTTTCCCTTAAAAAGGAAAATGCTACGCAATACGTACTTTGAGAACCAAATCGTATGCTTACACATTTATATCAAGTGATATACGGTACTTTTAAAATATTTTCTTTCTGTTAACTGTATCACCTCTGCAGCAGAGCGTTTCAAGTACGCCTCACCGATTGAGTCATGGTAGCACCAAAAGGATGAGCATGTTCAGGGAAGTAACAGTTGACTGAGCTTGGTTTAATAAAACAACACCTGCTGTTGGAAGGAAAGAAGTGTTTTTATTGGCTGCATATACATATTAACTATTTAACGTATGTCAACATCAGCGCTATCTGTGCCTGCAGTCACTGATAAGTTGAGTTAATAAGCGAAATGTGTAACAATTATGTCGTAAGAACGCGCGAAAAACACACGATTGAAGCACTCTGGACAGTACGTGATTGACTTTGCACTGTTGACGCCTCAACATTACTAACGGTATGTCGAACGAGAACTAGAACTTTTATCAAGTTATTAATATGGAGACAAAACCGTGTACACAGGACTTACAGGCATCTCACTGAAATGAAGCTTTAGTCATGTTTGCAAGGCATCAACGATATTTGAGTCGCTGCGTAACACTCTAAAAGATATATGCTGGTGTAGGGCCGGAGTGTAAAATGATCTCAGAGATGTAAATGTCCACAAATGAATCCAATCAATTGTCTCGCTTACACTGGACCTCGTATATGTAGGTGACTAAAAGGATGGCGCATATCCTTGCCACTGCCAGGATTAGAACTCCGGTCACGCTGTCATGACGAACTCTAATAAGAGCGAAACTCGAGTCTATGACTTCTTTTTGAAACAGGCCGACTGGAAACTGTATGGGAATGTGACAGCCTCGATCAATTTTGTGTGATGTTCAGTCCATAGGAAAACCAAAATCCCCTTCTACTCATCAGCAATCAAAATAATGCTCAACAAGTTAATGAATGCTGTTATTTCAACTTGGAGATAAGTCTTAGTCGAAGGGTCATCGGTTGGAGTTAACAGGACAGTTACTGTCTCCTCTCAAGTCGTTCGGGCAACGTGATGATTGCTCACAAGCAAAAGTGATTGAGCGTTCATATATGACAATTCGGTCGTGCCCATTGTGAGGTCATTGTTGTAATGGTCAAAAGGATGACGATTAACACAAGCCTGATTTGCTTGGTTGGTGAGTTATGGTTGTAAATTACAACAGGTTATTCATGCGGTACTGTACACATCGTAATTTGCTGATCACCACAATGGAACAGTGTATTTGTGTACACACATGAACATTCAAACAAATTAACAAGTCTAAACGAGCAAGCAGATATCTATACTTTGTAATTCGTGAGTTAAGCAGATTTAGTTATGAACAGAATAGTGAATATAAACAACCTTCGATTCATGTAGCCCATCGAACACTATTATTATTATTATTATTATTATTATTATTTGCATTCAGCGCTTCTAAGTATTTGTTTAAGTTGACTGTTCATTACTACTTAGTAGTAAATAATACGACTCCAGCGATAACATTAATGTAACCATAAATATGTTTATTCCTTTGGATCGCAAAACGACGATTTCTCATTTCCGCGACTAAACTGTCTGTTTACACTAAGAAACTGAATTTACTCTGGTATATCTGATAAATTGCAATGAAGTGGATAATATAAAGACGTACACATCCGAATTATTTGCGGGTTCTACTTTGCGTATTTTTGATTGAAGTGTAGCGTTGGTGTTCACTAATTTTGACACGATTACATTACATTTTTTTCTACTGATGGTGAGCTTCACCAAATGTATTGAAAGCCTGGTACCATTTACTCGCAGATATATACAGCCATAGTTAATCTAGAGAAGACGCCATCGAGGTTATTTATGTTTCACTAACTATATGAAGTTGATGTAAGTCGGTCTATCTAAAGATCTCGAATACAAACAAAGGGAATTGGGGATCCAGTTCTATTGCTTGCAACAGTTATTATGAAGATTGGTCAAAAAACGGTATTATTGAGTAGAACTTAATACAAACTGCTTTTCTGTTATCACGTTGAGGTAGGCCAATTCAAGCACACAATGATGTGAACAGTTTATTAAATTCGAAAATCGGTTGTCTCGATTTGTCACCTCAAGGTTTTACACGAATTTCTGCACCCGTTTTTTCACTTGCAACAATGACTTATTCAACTCGTCTTAATCGCGGTCGCAAATGACTGGCTGGAAGTGTTACATATAGGGTTTTTTACCTCCGTACTGAAGTCTGGTTGCTCGGAAACACTAGGAAATAATCCATTATCCACAGATGTAGGAAAGTACACAGCTGCCGGTACGACATTTCTGAACCTTTCTGAAACATTAGTTTTATGTACAGGGTGAAATAAGCAAGGCTGTTTCGACTAACGACTGCCTTTTTAAGGAGCGTTGTATAATATGGTTACATACCGGCCCAAATTAACCGCAGACAACCCGCTTCTCAATCAACCAAGAACGCTTTTTGTTACGTTTTCTGTTAAGCTACGGTTTTTGTTATATAAACTGAACGTCACTTATGGGTGGTCGTAGCTGTCGTATTCCCACAGAATTTCAGTCATTCCCTTCCGAAATATAGCACTATACCTGATTATCCTTCTTGTTAGAGCTCGTAAGTAGTGCACAACGCTGCCAAGATTCCATATTACGTACCAGTAGACTACGTTTTGCTTCATAAGGAACTGGCCCAAAGCGAACCGAAAGAGCCTCTGTTGGCAGCTCAATAAGTAGCATGAAAGACGATACTCACGGTGCTCGCGTGGAACGAGACGCGGATACCTCAAACTTATGTCGGCGTTTACTCGTTTTACTATGGGTGTTGGTTATACATTCCACAAAATTCATTTATTTTCCAAACCAGAACTTCAGACAAATTATTAGTAGTATCACCTCTATTCTTCGATATATTTGACCTTAACTAACACATTTCGCATGAGTACCGAGTTACTTGCTCATGAACAAGAGAGTGATACTTATTCCACCGGGTTCATAAACAATTTAAAATTTAAGTTAGTAAAACCATTACAAATATAACAAAGTTTTCACTGTTCCAACAAAATGGGATAGGCAATATTGCGATAGCTAATTTTGGCACTGTGTTCATCAACTTTACGATTTAAAGCAAAACTGAATATTCTGGTTTACTGACGTAATATACCCGAAATGTAAGGGTTTAGCCGAGCTGAGCAGCTAGTAGATACTAGAAAGTAAAAGGTCGTTTTGAGTAATGTTCTCCTCATCAGTTTCAGACTGCATGGATAATTGACGTAAACTGCGATATAAATGGCCAGGGTCAAGTTAGTTACGATTACCTGTTCACAAAGTCTGTTAAACTTCACACTAAGTAAGCATGCAAACTGTAGTGTAAACCTAGTGAAAAGTGTGTCAAAGGTGCAGGCTACTACAAAAACGTTTCTTTCACCTGTTCAAGTGATCACGTGGCTAATCTTTCTTGTACGTAAGTCCCAAGAGAACGCCAATACAAACTCGGTTTTATTGCATTCAGACACATAAACTGTTGCATGAAGAATACAATTGAGAATCGTTTGCCTTATCGAGAGACATCCTCTCGATTGTATGTGTATATAAACTGGGCCCGAGTGAGCTGCTGTCTTGTTCGGTGTTCCACATTTTTCCTGTTTGGTATCTCTGAAGTCAGGTTAAGTTTTTAGTAAATATTTTTAAACATGCTAACTGTTGCTAAACCGTTCACGAGAAAATCCTAGTTAGATGCCGATTGAACACAGATCAAAATGCTATCCTGGTTGACCAGTTAACCTTGACAATTGACGGTTACTTGTACTGTATTGTACTCTCATTTCAGAAGGTTAGCTAAAGGAATACAAAACCGTAAAATTAAAATTATGCACGGATTATTCGTAAATTCTTTGAATAAGCCAGGCGTAGTCTAGTTATGGGCGCCATGCTACACGCGGCAGTCAACGCATAACAAAACTGGTGTGTGTACAGCTCCATTGGGTTTTGGCAACCATAGCGCGTGGCCCCGAAGCCAATAACAGTTGGAATTCAAAAAATCTCATCAATAATGTGTTTATTGTTTAATGAAGGTGTTCATAAAAATAATTGCGGTGTCTAGTCTCTAAAGCACACCCTAATGGTATGCTCATAACATAGTTAATGTGACAGTTTTAATAAATGAGATGAAGTGTGACACAAATTACATCAGATAGCAAGCACAAATCAAATCGATTCGAACTATTACATCAACGGAGGACAACTTGCATTACTGTTGTCTTTGACAGAATATTTGTTATTAGTGCACATACAAATACCTGAATATTCACTCCGTCTTGTGAACTCGGGACGTGGACATATAAGGCAGATCGATTGTGAATAGTAGACAAAAAACAAAAGAACAGATACAAAAGGACAAACACTGAATAATGTTTATGCAAAACTGTAAGCTGTCAGTATGTTTCATGGTAGTATCATCTTGTGTTATTTCATGTCGAATACGTGGGGATACGCAACATTTCATCATTATCAACTTCCGTTTTCTGCGTGTAGTCACAAGGGGCTAAAAAGGCAGAGCAAAAATAATGAAGACTGGTTCTGTGAAAAGCTGTTAACATGCAGTCTGTGATTAATTCACTAACCATAGTTACTTTATAAAGAGTGAAGAATGAGATGCTGAAGATGCCTCGTTAAACAGACATTACATATGACAATAATTCGTATGAAAATACTGACACTTCAATTGTTCCAGAAAGCTCACAAAGTGGAATTCCCGTCTTGAACGTGAGAGTTGAGAGACATTAAATTTTTTCTGTACAAATGGTTTTGCCACCATTCTAGATGAAGATTATATATCACCTATACAGTAGTTTATAACAATGTTCCGTGTTTAAAAGTTGGTTTAATTCTTATTGTTCTGATGGCAAAAATTGCGTCAAGGAGCATATGTGTTCAATTAAAACCAACTTGTTTTCCTACTCTCTCGATTTATTCATCCATGAAATTGCTCGAAAGACGGAAAGCAAATTGTAGGATGTAATCTAGAAGAAAATAATCAAAATGCACTTGCCAGTGCTATGCAGTTAACAAGTTCGTTTTCAACTCAATGAGACGAATTAGACTAATAATAATAATATTACTTTATTTCTTGAGTACGCATATTTGATGTGGTAACTTTTGGGCACATGCATATATTAAATATAGGTCCATCCAAATTTTATAGTTCAACAGTAAACATATGTTTTGTCTTCTATGTTACCAGAGGCTCGGCACTGCACTGCTTACACCAACACTTAATATAAAAGTTTGTGCCAGCATTATTTGCTTCCGACTGTTTATCCAGACACCTTAGTTAATGTTGGTGGACATCTGGATACACGTTTGGATAAGGAACAGACGGGAAGATTTTCAGTGCTCAACCCACAAAGATTGTCTACGGATAGATAGCATTGGTGAACAGTATGGGTGTTCAAGAAAATTCACACTAGGTAACTCGCTTAAACCCAAAATTTAGGGGGCTACTTACGAACAACATTAGTCATACTCGTACATAGATGCAATCACTTTTCAGCATCGTTCGCCCAGCTGATGAGAACTGATAACCATCCATTATTTTCACTCTAACTTGTCGTGAGTGACACCATTATGTCTGATTACATATCCCACCTTGAGCAATGTACTTAGTTACACATGAAATTAAAAAGAAACCTCGAATCCACTCCGCCTTTCTAAGAGCCCGTTTTTTCTGCAAAACGACTAGCAGCCCTATACAGATCCTCATCAGTCCACCAAGCCATTATAACCTAGAAAGATCTACCCATTCTCAACGAACATTATTATTAATTATTGATCCTGTAGTAAGCCTTCATACGTCACACGTTTGACATTGTAATTTAGACTTACCATCTTATTCCATACGAATGGTCAAATTATAGATTACGCGTGAACATGCCAACATCTTGTACCGTAGGGATATCCAGGCCATCGTTCAATGTCTAACCAACGGCTCTCCGTATTCATACTCTCCAACCTAGTTTTTTGTGGCAAAGACACAGTTTGTCGGCATACATTCTATACTGTTGTCAGTCAGAAAATTGTAGTTTCTCACTTTCAGCCTGAAGAGTTTTATGAAACTGTGCTAAGTCTGATGAGGTGCTAACTGCCTAAATGCGTTATATTCAGCAAACAGTACATAATGCGCCAATTCCAAAAAGTAAGCATGAAAAATAGTGAGTTTTTTCATTTAATCTGGTTTAGTGAATATCAAGCAAGACGGATTTAACTTTGCAACAAATTCGAGCAGGAGCCATATCAGTTTCTTATCAGGTATGAGCCAGATAATTCATACCAATCCCCTTAATCTATTATCTTCTCCACAAGGATAATCAGTAAATCTTTGTTCGGTTTTAGCATGTAGTATACATTCGTCATCCAATGTTTAGCAAACTGTTTTTCAACCACTCTCATTGAATTTCTCGACATTCCCTAAGGTATTGCTCGCGTTAATTTAGACTGATTTTTTGTCAACTTTCTACCTAGTCTCAGCTTTTCAAGTTCCGCATGTTTTGAAAAAGTCTATTTCATATGGTTTCCCTCAACAATAAGTGTTCACTTGCAATCCACTGGAGATTCTCACTTAGAAGCTAGTATTACTCGGTTTGAAGCTCTCTTCTATTATCTACAGTAGGAAGTGACACGATCTCTCAAATCGTTGTAGTGATCATAAATTTTGATGTAGCTAGTCTTAGTACAGAACTCATATTTTCACCTGAGTTGTCTGGTGATCTGCCTAGTCGTTTTACTTTACTAGTTGTTGACCTTGAAGAGATTCCTTGTTCGTTCAGACAGATACTCTACCCTCTATCTCATTTAACTCCTAGAGAACAAAAATTGACTTACAAGCAAACGTATAGACTATGGTGGAGTAGGAATCAGAAACGAACAAAAAGTAGTTACAGCACTCACATTTGTGTTCATTCATATATTAGCAGATTGAAAAACGACCATGAAATCCAGGAAATCAAGCAAAAGTTATGTGGGTTAGATTTTACTGCATAACAATCTGTTACTGATGTCGAACAGTTCAAACACAATGCATACTTACAATTATTATTCGCAACAGAATAAAAACGTGTCTGACACTGTCGTTTCTCATGAAGAAGGGATAGGTTATAAACTCTACACAGGCACAAAGGCCATTAGCTGTAATATGCTGCAAGTACGGTGAACTTTTTACCATTAGGACATTGTGATTTATAAGAATGACAACATCTAATTGTGATCGACTGGATAATCACAAATTCCGTTTCATGTAATTGCATTTTGTATTTCAGATTCCTTTTAATTGTGTTCCTTTGGTGCACGGAATGTCTAAAGACATAGTATATTTTGTTGTTGCATATTATGAAATCATTTGCAGTAAATATGTGCATTAGTGTTTGACTTACCATCTGAAAGTGGAATTCCGGATGCTGCAACTTTCTCCGATATGACAGAAGCGGTAGATACGGCAGCTAACTCAACAATATATGAATGACAGCGCTCTAAGTCCACCAAATCGAAATCCATTTTGTTCTGATTCTCCATGGAGTAAACAACCCCATCCAACCAAAATAAATAGCGATGCACAGTTGATGTTTTTTCTTCCGGTAGCTTCCATATCATTTTCAAACTTCTGTTCGCGGCAATCAGTTTAAAATCATACGGTGTTGGCGGAGTAGCACCTTGTATTTAAGGGCAATCAATAGGCAACACATGGGTTTTAGTGAACATAACGCTAAGTCTAAACGTTGCGTAATAAAATCGCACTTTTACTTTTTGAACTAAGACCCGTTTGTAAAATATGCCAACAGATAATGTATAATGTATTTTGGTACCGATACTTGTGCATTTTGGTGAACCACTTTCAAATATTTTAAATTTTATAGATATGTTGAATAAACATACTTTTAACTGTTCGACAGCAGAAGCTGATGCAACCGTTGACTTACGAACATATATGCTTCTAGTAAATTTACAGATTTTATTAAAAGGGCAGATTGGTTAATATACGGTTACAAGATACTGAGTATACGCTCCGAAAATTGTGTAGCGTGTAAAGTACAATTATTGTCCAAAGTGTGATTGAGGTGCACGACCGAATCGAAGGTGGGAGTATTCCAACACTCAATAGAATACCTCAACGTGGCAGCAAGGTATGTCCAAAATCCCACAGCAAACCCAATGCAGTCAAAATGGACGACGGGACGAGCCATCAATCAACGGAGTCAGACGGACGATGAACGGGAGGCAAAAAACAGATAGAAGATCTCAGGTATACACAAACCAGGTTGAAGTGCCCACAACATTAAAGTAGAAATCACGGACATGGGGTGGATCGAAGTTCCGGCCTATAAACGCGCCTGTAACGTGGGAACGTTGGGGTTGGACCATGATGATCCCGCCTTATCGAGCAATTTTTTGCTGCAAAGGTGTCGGGCCCTGAACAAAACACGATAGCACTACCGTGGCTAAGCCCACTCGAGAATGGATATATGGAAGCTTGGATGTCGGAAACGAAGGCGACTTCAGCTTACAGCAGGTTAAAAGATGAGGCACAACTTTCGACGGCCCTGGGACCACTGTACACCGGATGGGTAAAGGTTATCTATGCTTCCAGTAAACAAAGGCCGCAATCATGTATTGATAAACATGGGAGGCACTGAATCAGGAATTTACTATGGAAGAAGACAGGTAGCGGGCGACGGATTGTTGCTATGGCGCCCGAATTTGGGATACAATTACCGTAACACTTAAGTGGGTTTGGTACTCACTGGCGTACAAGCGACTAACCGATTCCAACGTACCAGGAAAGGGAGGCGTTACAGCTCCAGAAAGCAACTTATTTTCCTTCAGCCTCAATGATTTTGACTTCGTGTTCCAATATGATGCCTTTGTGGACCACCAGTTTTACACTTAATCACAGGTTCTAATAACAAATTGTGAGATTTCTTGCTGTTGACAAAACCCAACGCTGTTGAAGCGGCTATTCACCACTTAGCTAGAGGTAATTTGGTATCACAGATACGTTCTATATAATTCATTGTAATAAGAGATTATCGTTTGCAACTGGATGAGGATTACTTTTTTTAAAAAAACCTTGGAGTATATTTGTGAATTATTATCGTTTTGGCTTTTGGGAGACACCTACCCCTGAGCAGTACCAGTAGCTTGTCACTCGTCATACTGTCTATACACATCAGACTTGTGAACTTGGTTAGGATTAACAAAAACGTTTATCTGTGGTCATATATTGACCTAATTACTGGGTTTTGGAAATAATAACTCATTAAATGACTTCAGTTCAGCTTCTCAAAACGATTGCAAACAAGTATTGTTTCAGTCAGTACTTTAGATTTGTTGCCTGAGGACTGAGTAAAAACGTTGAAACTGGGTTGTCAACCAAGAACGCAAGCACCTCAAGAATTGATGACCAACAGCGGTTATTACAAAACAAACGGAAACATGTTTATGCATTATAGTAAAACAGTTGGCAGAGGTGACTTCATGTGCAAAAACCTCCTTTGCTGCTTGCCTGCTCTTAAAACCTTCATCGTATGTGTATAACTATAACTAATTCAGAAGTGCAGTGACTCCATCGTCAACTGCTCACAAGTAGTAACGTTTGTTGATATGATTCCAGCTAAAGATTAACGTGATCACTGTACTTAACACTGTGAAAAGTAGCATGTATTACTAAAATTTCTGCTGTCAAACAGTATGTTGAACAACTTATCTTCAGAAGGGTAAGTCCGAGTAAAGCATTCCAGTGTTGAGCTGAACCATTGGTTGCACGGATGACTTTTTACTGTTCACCTCGCGATAAAAGCACATGGGAACAAACAGCCTTAAAACAAATTGACACACAACCTTTTCAGCTGTAATCAAACAAATGACATTTAAAAAAACTACTGATTTAGAATTGTTTGCAAACCTCTATAGAACATGCACTATGTATAGCAGCAGACAACATAGCTGCGTTCATCCAATGTTCTCGGGTGCCTTCAAGTTGACACGTCGGTTTAACCTAAGCTAATGGTTTAGAAGTCTTGGCATTTGAGAACTGAATGTATATCATCCCCTGGTCTAACCTGTTGTCGCCAGGTTACAGTGCCAGTGGCCTGGGCGTGCACTAAGTGTCACATGACGTTGCGTCCTATGGTTACAGTATTTTAGGTGGGTTACTGTAGGGTAGCAACTGTTCAGGTGAGCTCAGTAAGAAGAAAAGTTATCCAACGGATCCTAAATAATAAGCCTAAGCAACACACGTTGCTAATACTTTTCAGTTGAACCCATTTGCTTGTCCTACATGTGTCCGGCTGGTAACTACAGAAGGACATTATGCAGACAACACTCGGTGAACGTGATGCTTTGTATGTTCAACCCATTAGCAGCCAGTATGAATTTCCCAGGGTAGGAATACTCAGTTGCTCATTATCTACCAAACTGCCGTTCTGTTATTTACTGTGAAGATATAGTGATTTTAGCAAAGCGTGGTGTAGAATTTGTGAACACCTAGTCAAAGGATAGGTTACCGTGAATATGTTACTGGGAAACACAGTAAGATTTCAAGTCCGCCTTGTCTACAGTAATGGCATTCTTTCGTTAATTGCCAAATGTGAATCCAAAGGTGAGTCACCACAAAAATCACTCAAGAAACCTTCAACAGTTTCAGATTAACTTTACAGGTGAACAACAACTGACTGTTGCTGTGATCTTGTAATACACTGTACGTTCAGCCCAAACAACTAATGTATGTTGGACGTGCATTGATATTAGAAAAAGAGTATCCCGGTTTCTCTTCTAAACCACAGTAGCAGATGTTCTACTACACTATCTAACTGTTCAGTAGGATTAAGCTTAGTCTTTAGAGAATTAAACTACTGAGAAGATGCAATCCACTTAATGCTTTCCTGGGATTAAGTTCACTTCATCTAATCACACATTAGTGTAAGATTTATTTTAAACCTCGAAACAAAGATGTTCGGTACACAGTCATGGCAAAAAGGTTTTGCGAATTAAGAAGAAAAGGTGAAAGTTACTGTCAGGATGACCACAGGGTCAGAACAAAGGGACTCTGTGAAAAAGTGTTTGTGGTACTGAACACCAACATTCACAATGAACTGGTGAAGGCTATCTGTGTTGTCTCAAATCAGCAAAGATATTGCGTCATAAATGATTATTGCCTTTTTTGATTCATGTGTTGTGCTACGAAAGGTGACGGTCCTCCTCCGTCAGCTTGCTTAGAAGCGCTTGGCTATTCTTCTTTGTTTCGAACTACCAGGAAACTTGCTACATTGTACGGACAGTCGGCTACTTGTATGTCTCTCCAAGTAGTTCATGCTACTCCCAAAAGGGTATCTGCCAAATCAGTGAGATCTGCGAAATGTGAATTGTTTATTCATATCAATGGATCACGATGATAATTTTCCGATGTTTTGTACCGAATGTAGGTCAGTAGAGTCGTAGACTGTGGACAAAGCGGTTGTTAGACGATATCCTGTTCTGACAACAATCTAGAAACGGAAATTCTAAATATACCGTTCCTTTGATGTTGACGTTATCCGTGCTCTGAAGAATCAGTGTGGTTATGCTTTCGGTTAAATCAAAGAGATACAGTTTATGTGCATGGCGTTTATAAAAACGTTTCACTCGAATTGCAAGCTTCTTTCCTAGAATTGTCTCAGTAATCTGTTAGCTTCTCGTGAATGAATCTTTTTACAGTGATATCTAATCTTTGCATGACATGAATATTCCGAAGTGGTACACAGTTGTTTCTCTACTACTAAATGCTTAGTCTCAACTTGGAACGAGCCTGTTTACACTTCGATAATACCTTACTCAACTCGCTACATTTTCCTGAAACGTCCTGAAGGTCGTCTGCATAACGTTTTCGTAACTCTGGTTTCGACTGGCTTCTGCATGATATACATCCAAACTTGCCCATGAATGAATCCGTTATGAATGAACGCAGTGGACCACCCAGTGCAACATAGTTCTTTTATAAACAAAACTCCAGAAATTGAACGTCACTTTATACGTGCATCAAATGAACGGAATGGGAAAATTGTTTAATATAAAGGCATAACCATTGTCGAATGTTTTGTGGAGCGAAGTATAAGTAAATAAAAATGTCACATGAAGCGAACGCTTCAATTAGTTCGGAACATTTGTCATCCACGCGACCGACAAACTCAAAATGTTATTCGAACTATTCATATTTAGCTAACTTCTGAGTAGCTCAAGCAAAGTAACTCGTTAAAGAGTTAGGTTGTATTATATTGCGATACACAACGATAAAATGAGCTAGAACGGGATATTTCCTTTGTGATTTCCAGAAAGTTCACATATGCTGAAAATACATGTGCCCATGGTCCACCTCAGCTGGGATTACGTAATCTTTTTTCAGCACCTTGATTTTCAGTTGAATTACCTCTCTATCCTATCTGAAATATGATTCTGGAAGATTGATCGATAATAAGCATAATTTTGAATATCTTTTGTGTATATTCCGTTCTATCCCCTTGCTTGCAACTTTACTTAAAACACGAGGTTATCAATTTTCCTTGTTCCGTTCATTCCCAAACTATGTGCATGTGTTAATAATTTGTGACAGCTTAGTTTTTTGCTTCCATGTTGATAGAAAGCTGTCATCAGTTTTGTTTTCATTTATTTTATGGTTTGCCTCGAAAGTTGGCAAAAATTATAGAGAAAATCTTCTGAAGTGGTTCAATCGAGAACGGCCAACACAGTAATGCGTTAGGTACATACCGTAATGCATATATTCTTTAATGGAAGTACAGAACTAGAAAAGACTTAATCACCGTTGATGACAGGAGTAACGGTGTACATGGTTGGCGGTATCCAAAACAGATTAGCCTGTCACAGTGACCGAAGCCAAAGGACGCCTGCGCTTTAAACCATCACCGCAAGTGGCTTGCGCTGCACCTCTTGCAGTTCCACTCACACACCACGTATCCGGTGTAAACCCGAAAGAATAAGACCATTAGGTGTGTGAGTGAGGCTTTTATGTCCAGCTGGCCAATGCTGGTTAGCCAATTGAATGGCTAGCACGAAAAGGAAACCCATATCTCTCGGAAAATAAATAGTGAGAGAGTCTGCAATGACAAGATCTATACTAAGAAGAAAGATATGTAAACTGTAATACAAAAAGCATTTAAGTATATGAATGCATACTAGTGCAAACAGCGCACTGTCATTTGCGAACAGAAGCATGCGTACCAGTGAGGTATGTAACCTGGTTGGGTCTCCGAAGCGTCGAATATTCAGCAGGCGCCCATCCGTCCGGTACTAAACCTCAACACCGTCCTCCCCAGA
>JTDE01002546.1:35842-70074 GCA_014338405.1 Paragonimus skrjabini miyazakii
AAATGTGCTCGAGAGATACATTGTGCAAAAAACTGTTTCTGACTTCTCTGTACAAAGAATGTTATTATCTGATTTCCGCCTGTGCAATCATTGACTGGTACAAACGATAAAAGAACGGGGGTTAAGAAATTGATTTGAAAGTTAGCAATATAAAATATATTGTTAAATTCACAAAATTTAGTACAGTTGGCTAATCCACCCATGCATATAAAATGGCCGTAAATACAGCAAACGCATTTACTTCAAAAAGTGAACAATGGCGAACCACATAATTCGCTGGTTACTTGCTAAACTGTTTCGTTCGTGCAAAATACGTGTTGTATTATCTCACTTAAAAGTGAAATGTGATTTGACAAATCCGTTGAATACTGAAGACTTACTATCAGTGTTACGTTGGCACCGGACCAGAAAGTGGTCATATGTGATAAGTAGCCATAATACGTGAAAATGCAAGTTCATCTTCCTAGTCTGTATGAATGCAAAATGATGAAATTATCTTTGAGTTCGGTCTTAGTTTATAAAAACGAGTTATTATTGGCTTATCACGTTATGTACCCATAAGATAGTTCGATTGGTGTATACGGCTGAAGGTGAATCAGTTACTCAATATGTCTTGTCACGTTAGAAGCACATTAGAATACAAAAGACGTGCAAAAAAGTAGTAAGTGCGAAAGACCAAGAGTAATAAATTGTTGCAGTACTCTGATAACAAATCTTTCGTTTTATTATTTTGCAAGTTTCGAGATTTTTAATTAGTGTTAAGGCGCACTGGACTTTCAGGGCTTGGTTTTGATGACACAATATAAAGCCCATTTTGCTTTCCTCGAGATTGCCTACGATTGTCATATCATGGCCGTATTCAGTGACGAAACGAGCTAAGGTTTGTTCGGTTGCCATTGTGCACTATATAACAGAATACCTGTTGATGCTATGGTGCCGATTGTTGTGCATAGTTCCGTATTTGTCAAATTTGCAAACATTTTGGTGGCCTTATTAGTCCGACGATTGAGTGAGATTGACTCATCGTTTTGCCCCTCAATTATAGACTTGATTAACACCTCAGTGTGTAGCATTTACTGTTGAAGACATGCCAAGAACTTGGGCTTGTTGACTTTCGATCTAACTTTAATGGGACAACACACAATGAACTCGTTTAACAGTTAGCACAGAATATGCTTCTTTGACCAGAACATTGCATTCTGTTTCGTAACAATAAAAAGCACAAACCCAGAGTACCTCGTGTGAATGATAGTAAACACAACTGGTCCTCCATACCATCAACTGGTCCAGTGAATTTTCGGTCTGATTAAACCTATGAGCGCCGAGTTGACTACGCACAACCTGATGGACAATTTCGTTCGACCGACTTCCAGTGTGAACTCGAAACAGAAGATGCTGAGTCCCTTTTGCTGCTAAGTCATAATGCACTATTACACCAACTGACGGGGTTATTAACATTCATCGTAATTATTCTGACCTTCAAGTCGTATTTGATATTTCTGTTTATGAGATTCGGGGGTTACTGAGAAAGTGTATATCTCATATTAAGTTTCTATTTAAAACCAGTTCTTATAGACAATTAAGTAGAGCGACACCACGGAGTCTAATATGAGGATTGTTGCAGACGTGTTTAGGCAACACTCCGGAATTTGGAACATTTTGTTTACAGACGGTACGTAGACAACCCTTCTGCTTCATTGAACAACCAGTGGTAAGTCATAGTGTTTCCTCAACTGTTAATCAATCTGGATTATATGTTCACCTTACTACTTTACCGTAGATAGTACGAACGTTTTTTACTTTTTAAAGTTTTGCTGGAAAAAAACTCGAGACATGTGTGTTGCGTAACCGAGATAAAGTTCGCACCGATTGCACATGTACATGGTCAGGTTGGGAATCTCATTCACAGAATGTAACTTATGAAGACGGAAGGTCTGTTAGAAACCGACGTGAATTTATTACGTGAGACTTTTCTGACGGAACAGCAAGCGATAAACTTTACTAAAGAGCATTCGGTTCCTCAGACTACACGAGTAAAGCTCATTACCGTGCTTTGAATACCTGTCTGTTTCCCTTCATATTTGAAAGGTGACGTCAACTCAGTCCTAATTAAAGGCCGCATGCAGCAATCGAGCACAAATACTCGCGTTCTAATTGCGTTTACGAAGGATCCCATGCTCTTATACCCTGAATACGAGTCTGTATGCAGAGTTGACAATGTCAGTGAAGGCTGATATGTAGAGAATTTTCAAGTAACAAGTAACAAATGTAGTGGCGAACGAAAACAAATAGTTCCCGAATTCGAAAATCGTCTATGTGGCTAGCTCTAATACAAAACACCACCTCCATATCGGTTGCTCGAGAATTGTGCACCCGGGTACAAAATCCGGAGTGCCAACCAAAGGGTTAATCCAAAAACCATACTTCTCAACTCAATGCGATGCACTAACGAATAGAACACATAGGATTGTTCACTCGGGTTCACAAATCTGGGACAACCTACAGTTGATATTCAGTGGAACCGACGACCGCCTTCAAAGTGCTTTTGAGAACGCAACCAAAGCAGGTGTTCATCATAGCAGAAGCCGTCACAGTACACCAATTGAATCACAACTAATGCAACCAAAACAGTAGACGACGGACATTTCGTTGGTTTGACTGCTCCGGATTGTTTTGCATTCTCCTAAACTTCCCAGTCGGACCCTTTCCAAAAAACATTAGACTAGAGTTTCGCTCTTGTTGGAGCTCGTCGGTCGTGCATATCTTTGTCACAGCCGTGACTAAAACTCTGACCAGGCTTTGATGAGGCAACCATGCTGACCACTGCGCCATTGACTTCACACTGGACACGACCGAATTATCGTGTGTGGAGGCTTAACCATTATCATATTGCTGTGTCTCCTCTCGTGGGGATCGAGCTGTTCGATGAACTGAACGTCCCTGAAGTGCCGTCACCCATTGTGAATAATATACATACTAAGTACTGGGTAAACTTTTGACAAACGTTAGACTTTATACCTTCAATCAGTAAACATCATACTAAACATCTCTGAGACCAATGCGGAGTATGAAACAGAACAGTAATACGCCCTCTTGTCATGTACATTCCCTTTCAACGTATTAAAAAATGCGCAAAATGACTGGTGGAATGAAAAGCTGTTTGTGGGATTCGGGAAGAGTTTGTCGATTGATAGTACAAGGGCATAAATGCTTGTTGAACGTGACCCAAAATATATTGCTTGCAAAGTTGTTTTATTATATGTAGAGCTTAGCAAAGAACACCGCATTACGGTCATTAGTGTATTGCCACCCAACAATACGTCCAGCATATTCTTCTTGTTTTGCTTGCTTCTAATACAAAACTACTAGATGCTAAGTCGCCTTGTTAATACTATTCATTCAGAATAAACGAGAAATGTGTTCATTTCGGCCGACAGACTCCATAAATCCATAACTCCATAACTGTCATGAACAAATATATGCAGCTGTACGTCTATCCTCTCTGTTGTTGTTGTTGTTTTTCTCGGATATGAGGCGGAACCTACAATTAGTGGACAAATTAGCCAACGCATGTAATTTTCTACGTGTAACTTGTCCAGTTTACCTTTTACAGCATGCTTTTGTGTTATTGTGAAAAAGTATGCCTTCTGCGTTAACAACATCGCTCGCGATAGATGGGAATGAAGCGATGAAGCAAACCAATAGAGGTTATCGATTAAATAAACTGACTTAAATAGAGTGCGGCAAGATTATCAGTAGCGTAAATTTTCAGTTAAACATGATGTAACTTCAAACGATAGCGTATTTCCAACCAGATATCTCATCTTCACGATGCTCCGGATAGTGGTAGATGACACCTTACAGGATGAATCTCTGTTGTGCTTAACATCCACACACCACGTAGTAAACTGATAACTTGAGTATTACGTGGGTTGTTACGATCACGTCAGTTACTCTGTCAATTCTCGAGGCTAGCGAACAAGCGATTGTGGCTATACGTTCACATATGACGATTCAGTATTGCTCAATGTTAGGTGAATTCCGCAGTGATCAACACGGTTGCCTCATGAATGCATGACCGTAGTTCTGGTCCCGGCCGTGGTAAGGATATACACTACTGATGAGCTTTAGTAGGAGTGAAACTTCAGTCTAGTGCTTCTTTTCGAAAGTGGCCGACTGGGAATTCTATGGGCATGCGACAGCTGTGATCAGTTTTAGGTGATGTTCAAACTATATGAAAACCAAAATCCCCTACCACTCACTTCCAATCTCTATCTCTTCAGTGGATAAGATTATCTCGTACACTAAGCATATAATCCCATTTGCAGCCGTGAAACCAGCCGTAGTAATAACTCCAATTTCCTAAGTTGTTGCAGGTGTATGCACGAACATTTCAGCAGTCCCGGTCAACTGAATCTGACTGCAAATAGCATTCAAATAAATGTTTGGGCCAAGTTATCATGAAAATAAACACTATGCTAGGTGTTTGATTCAGTTGAAATTTTTCATTATTACGTATTTCAATTAGACTTCGGCCTTTGGACTTGTACAGTGATTTGGTAGTACCCTCACACCGGAAATGACTGAGTCATTGTGTAATGGCTTTTCACTATAATTGCTTCTATAATAATATCTCACTTTTGTTATCAACTCTAAGTGCAGCTCTCGCCACATCTATAAACTCTTGTACGCTTCTGACATATATTGTCTACCAAAGCTTTTGCACCAAGACGTGATGCGCATGTCCGTACTGGAGTCGCTCATGGCTATCTTAGGAACCAGTCATATTATAAAAAGTGTTATATGGTAAAATTCGTACGTTTCGGTTAATCTTGTGCCATCACAAGAGTAAGATGAGTATATAAACACCGGTGCCCCAAAAGTCAAACTGGGGTAGTCACGAGTAAATCGGATTGTGTGGGTCAGAATTTCTGTAGATACCTAATAGCACAATACAAATAAATTGGAAACTGAAAAATGAGTGCTAGGCAAATTATTTTGCACATCAAGCACACATCAAACTAACTATGACTGCGTTAGTGTCCACGCTACACAACAACCGATTTGCCTAAGTACCCAAAAGATCTCCAAGAAATTGCTCTAGCTGCTAGCCACTTAAACACAAACGTTAGTTGAAGCAATGAAATGATGACTATCACAAACTGTCCGTGTACTTGCTTATGAGTGACGTACACTACGATTACACTTCACGAAACAGTTCTTGTGCAAAAACTCTTTGCACATTAACCTTGTTAGCATGCTGGAATCAATCACTCAAGCCAGTGTGGGCGCAGCATGCCTGTGAAAGAAGCGCTGTGTGCAAGGCGAGCATACTTTTGACCACAAATTAACACCAGAACTTTGGCTGATGCGTCAAGATTTTTGAATAGGTCGAATGATTGATGTCTATCTCCAAGGTGGTAGTACGTTTCGTGTGAAATTGTTGACGTTTTGTTTGTACAGTCAGTCACAATGAACAGGTGACTCGGAGGCAACTGTTAGAAGGTTGGCTGAAATCACTTGGAATGTTTACAGCAAGCTCAGCGCGTAAGTTGCACTTGCACATGAAGAGATGTCATATAGCCCAACTGAGGTCAAATCATACTGTTGAACAATCATGGACACGACCAAACAACCGCTACTAACTGATGAATAAAAGACACCGAGACGATAATGTAACTCTACCCCAGTTTTTACAAATATTTCGCTCCCTTTACTTAGAATAAAAACAATACTTCAGAATAAACGCTCGAATTTCTGAGATAGTACAATAACGTTCCAAGTTCTAATACTTAATGAAGCGCGTCGGAAAAATGTCCGAGGCAGAATTATAATTCCGTCTTAAAAAGCTTTCTTCTGGTGGCGTCCAGGAAAAAAGTTTTTCGTTTCATCTTAACGACATTTAAATTGCCCGTTGACATGCTTATGGCAAAAGTACCCTCGTGAGTGAGGCTCATATCACATCATTCTTGGTAGAAGGCAGGTGTAAACATATTTATCTTTTTGCAGTTGAACAAACGTGCTACAGGGATACAGAATACAAACCATCTAGTCAAATCCATGACATCAAATAGGTATAAGCTACATTTTCTTACCATGAGATGCGTGTTTTTAAATACGGCATGATCAAAGGTGGCCTTCATTGGCATTGATGACAAACTAACTTGCTTCAAAGTTTAAATTTTGTTTCCGTACAAAAATACTCGATTAACTGATTGGCATAATTGTGAAGGCAAACCAAAAGATCAGCGATTATCCACTACTGATTTTCTCACTTAGATCACTCGTTTCCTTAATTATTGACACGCGTCAGAGCGATAAGACTGGATTTATTCTTGCATCACATGAAAACTCTCCATTGGAATCTTCAAAAGACGTAAATTTTCGTTCAACTTACAGGGCATAGAATTTGTCCTGAGTAATGGAAAGTGAGCTTCACAAATAGTGGTGACCTAACCAAAGGCAGTATTGCCTCTAGTGTCTAACACCAGTGTGCATTCTATCGTGCAAGTACCACTCAGTGTATTCGTTGAGGCTTTAAAAACTACGTGTCTATCTCTTTCCAGAACAAGTTGATGGTCTTTCTCCTTCAGTATTTACTGGTTGGGGGACTAGCTCAATAAGTGACTGAGAACTGTCTACTTGGACACTAAAGCTCAGTTTGCGATCTTCACTGGATTGAGGTTGTCATGCTTGACATTTGTTGACATTTTCCAAACTCACACGTCAGCAAGACGGAAGTGGAAATAATCCTGGTTCACCTAACCTATATGCTTGAAACAGAGACGGTTACTCGTTTGCTGTACACTACCAACTTATCACAGTAGATCAACTACACCTTAACATGCACTATCTTGGATGACATCTGAGCGCAGTAAGTGGTTGTTTTCCTGAAAACTGACGTAACTCGGATTTCGTGTTTGTCTTGTTTATGGAGGGAATGCAGTGTGACCATATGGGGTGACTCACGTGGTTGTCTCGCGCCGTTTCCCCAATCTTTTAAGTATTTCGAAAAATCGACGGTCCGCAAAAAATGATCTCTGTGAAAGTATATTATGGCGCCACTTAATTGATGACTATGAACTATTAATTCACGACTTAATATGATAGGATTACCTGTACACTTGTAATATCTCGTTGGGTGTATAAGTGCATGGCTCTGTTTCTACATTTCCTTTGGCTTTGCACACGGACAGGTAGATTTGGCTAACTACCTGCTATTCGTTGCTACGGGGCATTTATCTAGGGTCACAAAGCACAAGTTATCCTTCTGATATCAAAATAAAGTATAATACTGGACTTTGTGAAGAAGCATAGTTGCATTTATTTAAATTCACTCAAAAATATCATTAGCGGAATGGAGAATTATGACTGGGCGTCGTACGGTGTTATGAACACTGAGCGTAACCTTATAAGACTCCCATATTTTCATTTCTAGCTGACTTGTTATACCAACGGACAGTCTGTATCGGAAATATTCGGTACATCTGTTTTAAATTAAGCGGTACATAAAAATTTGGATATACAAATAGACGATAGGTGTAGTTATAACATCAATAATTGTTTCAGCATTTAGGTGAAACAACAACTCACAAAAGCTTATAAGTAAGTGTGTCGACATGATTGAAGTCAACAGTTGAGGCACTGAATTAATTTCATAGCTGTTACACTATCTTTTACTCACAAGTTGCAACCGATCAACCGTTTTGTGATTGACCAGGCAAACAAGTATTCATGCAAGATAGCTTCAGAGGAGGTTAAGGAAAGCTGATCAATTTCAGTCTGTGAGAGAAAGATATCGCAATGGCTAAGATAAGAAATTCACAAACCTTCCTGCAACGTAGTTAATTAGGTTGTTGGACCACAATCTGCTGCTTGTTTACTAATCCTGGATTCGATTCTCTACGTGCAGGGTGCAGATTAGATAATCAGTCTGCAACAGTAGTCCATCATTTTGCTGGCGGTCATTGGGACTAACAGTTTTGCAGCGGTAGTGATAGGTGTTTGCGCGGAAAATCGGGCGCGTTTGCTTTTCCTAAACCAATGCCTCCAGAATACTCCGTTTTAATCTTACTCAACAAAAAACTGTGTGTGCAAAATATTGTGTCACGTTTTTACGAAGGGTTAAGGGATACTTATCGCTACAGGTAGATATTTACGTCACAGTGATGAACGTCACCACCTCAGTCGACTACACTTGAGAATAAAATGCTAATATATTTTCTAGTACGAATGTCGAAAACTCCGGGGCCTGTGATGCTAGAAAGATGTATAGTTGTGATGTTATCAATAACGGAACAACATTGGGACCAGCGCTCCCGGTGGATAAAGCCACCACCGTGCCTGTCCAGGATATCGGTAGTGTTGGGTAGTTTAGACCGGAGAAACAAATATGTGACCCAGGCGATTCCAGATGCTACTGGTCAGATCTAAGTGGTGATGAGTACGGATTAGCCACTCAAGTGTAGAACATCATGATAAATGGGTTACGTACCTTTCAGCAGATAATGTATCGTAAGTTCACTGCGACTCACCACCAACACTGAACGTCGTAGCGTACGCTGTTCGGAGTATAGTGGCATTTCATCCGGGTGTCAGTAAGATGGCCCACCATGGTGAACTAGTCGCGACAAAACTGAAATTTGATTCAATAACTGTGCCTGTATTTCGTTACTGTGTTGCAAACTTATGAGTGAATACCTAGCTCAGAGACGAACACTGATGAATGCCAGTATTTTGTATTGGCCCATCAGCACCAACTCAACAATAACACGGACAGTTTCAACATAACGTCTACAACATTTTGGGTGACATGAACTGTTAGCGAACACCAGTCAGTGTGTTGTAACCAGTATAAACATCACAGTTTAGACCCGCGACAGTTTAGGGTTTACACGTAGGCATTCTAGAACACTCGGGCTTAAACGAGTTCGTTACGACAACGTCAGCAAAGTATAAGCATTTTGAGGTTTGTTGGTTCCCTATGATGGTAAAAACTGATGTCATCTCCAGCTACGACCAGTTGATTCGATGTGTCAAACAACTGACGGAAGTGGAGGCCTATGACACTTTTCGATTACATTGTTAGACTGTGAGATGTGTTTGTGGGCTCACTTGAGTACGAGTTTCTATATTCGTTCGGTCAGTGGATCGTCAGTTGTTCCTACGTAACTCACCCCACAGTTACGTAAATGCTGATGTAGGCAGTACGATCTGACATCAATATGTTCATCTCTTTTAATTCAGGGCACAAATAGTCTTGGTTCTCAACGTTGACTTCAACTTTGGTAACGTTGCGAGTTTTCTTCAAAACATAAAACAATATGTTGTTATTCACACATTCACAAAATCTCTTTAAGAAGACAGCTGAATATACCCATCGTTCTCAGTCACCACTCCATTCTTGCTACCTTTATGTCTGTGTTTGTTGTGACATACTGTGAAACGTTTTGGGTGTCCAGTCTTCCCCAACAGTGTTGTGAGCAGTTCTTTTGTTTGCGCAACGTAGCCGTGTATGCCTATGTGGTAGGCTATGATAACGTTCGCGTTGCACGAATTGCATGTTTCACTGAGTTAAAACCAGTAAAATCAATTTAGTGCACGGACCGTGTCTGCCTTCTGTCCTTTTGTTTTGTGTATGATGAGACTGCCTAGGAAGTGTTAAAATTTATCCGCTTCTGGTTAATGTGCTAGCGCGAGGTTAGTGTGGACAGTGTTGAGAGGCAAGACACATTTCTCGGTAAGCTCCCGGTCGTACTAAAAGACCAAAATATCTTCCATATAGCAAATGCTACCCAAAAATTGCGACATCGTATCAGTTAGTTGGTTATCAATCATGATCTATAAAAAATTAGCCCGAAATGAAACAACTGTACAATTCTTTGCTAAGTCGTCAAGTTGTGCTTGGAGTATGTTTTAGCAACTGGGGTTGACTTCATCGGTGTGCAGTCAAAGTAAGGCCATCAGCTAGTTGATATGTATGGCGAGAAGGACATTTTCGAAAACTATCAGTCTGTAGTTTCCAGCTGCAAGGGTGAGGCAGAAAAGGGCTGTACTTTAAGAAACTACACATCTTCATTCTTGACGTTACCCTTCGTCAAACTTGTAAACAATCTCTGAAAGTTATTTCATATTATACCTGCCTCACATGTGAATGATTAGGCTTTAACCAACTTGGTGCCTGTTGATGTTGGAGCAACTAAGATATATCTAACATAGTTGAAATAGGCATGAGGTGTATGCGGGATTTAGAAAGAACTTACTGTTCTAGAACTGAGCAGCTATTGATTTAAAAATGTTTGCACGTCAGTTCACCTGTACGGCCATATTTATGAACAAATTTTGGTTTGTGACAGATTTCATTTTGTTACCATGTCCCACAGACTGTTGTTGGTAAATCAGAATTCACTTCATTTTACTGTCGAGATGAATGGGGGTTTCCAAGTCAGTATTGTAGGAGCAGCGATGAGAAATTAAGATTGCATACTAGCACTTCTGCTTTTCAGTTTATCTTTTGATCAAAATTCAACAGTTAATCAAGTTCCGCTCTCATTAGAGATCGTCAGTAGTGCATATCATCGCCACTGCCGGGACTTGAACCAGGGACATGTTTCTTTTCGAAAGGGGCCGACTGGAAAGTCTATGGGGATGCGACAGCTGCGATCAATTGTGGATGATGTTCAACTTGAAATTAACCAAATCCCCGACTACTCATTAGTAGTTAATCAAGTCTTGAAGCCATAACATGCTGATGATACCACATCACTGGACCACAGATAACTGATTTCAGTCTTATGCGAGTAAACGTAAAGATATTCACCTTTTGACTAGGTAAACGAAAAACTGGTTAACACAACACACGAACGCAACTTGGGCATGATTTCTTCGGATAACCTTAGCCCATCTCCAAACAGCGAGTCAATGGCCAGAAAACCACATCGGTACCTCAGTTTCTCAACGGAATATGTTGACCGTTGCAACCAGACTGTTCCACTATTATGTTCGGTTTATGAAGTCGCCCACATTGCAAGCTAAATGTCCAAACTGGTCGTCCTCAGCTCGCAAACTACGGTACTTTTGTTAGGAAGATAAAACGCACAGCTACAAAACGGATTATGACATAACGTTGTCTCCGTCACAAACATAGTTTGCACAAACTGAACAGTTCTTAATTCGCTATCTCTAAATCGGTGAAGATTTGGTTTTAGTATAAGAGATTCTCTACAAACCCCAACATCCGTCAGGAGAAATACTTATGTCCAGTGAAAGTACCTATCTCACGAGTAACTCGTCAAACCCACAACATCAAACAAAGAGAACATTATTTTTGTTTTTCGGATGTGCATAGTATAGACCAACCTGAGAGTCTCTAATATCTACTTCATCAGTAGTTGAATTCAAGCGCAGAGTTGATGTCCACATATGGGGGACTGAACCGAATATTCACATAACTTGATTATCAGAACCATTGCACCGGAATAAAAATACTCTTTTTTCTAGCCAGCTGTTGTTTGTTCTGTGTTGTGTTGAGATTTTTGTAACGCTGATTAACTATGGTTAGATTTCTAGTCTGTTTGCTAAGGTCCAACTATTTCCCAAGATGCATATTGCACACCGTCTGAAATTGAAAAGGTTTTGTCTTCTCAGTTGAAATCTTCCAACATGGGCTCATATCTACATAGGCTTTTTCATCCACCTTCAATTCGTATATTTCCTAAGTAAGTAAAACCCATAAGCCATATAAGCAAGTTAACGATTGGGCCATCTGAAATTAACAAAATTTCTCAACTATAATCGAGGGCACTTTTTAGTCAGGTTATCAAACGGCGGTTTCACGAATAGGTGGCTTAGTGTACCTGAGGTTGACTTATATTCTCCAAGTATAAATTGCGTTCATCTACAATTTTTCCTTAAATTGTCAACATTCACTAAGCCCGTATTCAAAGTGAAACTCTCCCGGTTATCCAACCAATCTATTTATGTCATTGGGACTTATGTGTTGCTTCATCCGCTAGAACTGCAATTCAACTGGAGTGAACAAGTTAGCGTAAACCTATAGCCGTGCGCCACACAAGTTATTTAAGTACTGTCCATAACCTATGTGGTTTAATCAGTCACCTCAGTTTAGTACATCTTGCACGTCTATCAGAGTTGACGCCCAGACAAAGTTATCGTGCACACAGGGAACCTATCTTCAGATTCCGAAAAAACCTGGAAAGTTGCATAAACATTATTAACTACTTACCAGTGCTACGCACCGTTTGCCAGCAAGCCCAAAGAATGTGGAATGTACTAATGGTCGACTTCTAAAGGTATGATCAAAACGCGAGTGGGTCTCATCGTTCCAGTAATCTGAGTTCGAGGATGAAACAATTACTCTTCGAATTTCTATGCCTAACAAGCACGTTGATTTTAAGCGCTTGAGCTACTAATCGTGCGCTTTTGTGCAGTCGGGCTTTCAAATTTAAATTTTTCCAATTGTTATCAAAGGTGTTTGCATTTGGATGTTTCAATGATAGCCCGCCGTGCATACATAGAGATTAGGTATAATATAAGACAATTGTCAATAGCAAAAGGGAGCCACCTGGTTCGCAAAAAATGATCTATATTTCAACAAGTTCAAAGTGAGTCCAATGGCAAAGCACAAATGGGCATCATATAGGTTGGAACTGATAATCATTCCATTACCAGATAACCGAGTATGCTCGTCTACTCACAGGGCGCTAGACAATAAAAACAAACACAAACTAATGTTAACATATTGAAGTTTGTAATAACTGGAACGTATGCTCACGTAAACAGTCACTGGTACCGATTTGGCATAAAGTAAGATCATGAGAACTACTACAACAAATCATTTGTTAAACTTGCTGACAGATACTCGAAGACAGGATACAAAGTATTGATAGTACACAGTAACATATAAATATTACATATATGTGAAGACACAGCTGTTAAAAGTCATTCATTAAATACTGCGCAATTTATAAATATCATCAACCGTAAGAGGACATTCAATCCCATGTATGCAAAATTAACATTTCACAAAAACTGAATTAACACTGTGGTGTCTGCATGACGGTGTTGCTTCAGTCTTTTTCTGGAATCGCTCTGGAATACCACGTATCCGATAAAACAATTTCTGAATACGTCAACATATTGTCACAATTAGTAAAGATGATCCGAAAAGTATGAGCCAATCACGTCCTGCCAAAAAATATACAGCCATTCAATATGTGTGTGCTATTGCCACACCCTAAACTATGTGCATGCAAAGAAAAACAATATGTGCACAAACCAACGAAAGCGATATAAATAACCGGCAGTGGTAGAATGTGGAGAGGAACAAACAGGAAACAGGCTGCAGTAAATTTCAGAGTTCCCGTATAGAATTCCAAATGAGTGCGATTGCATTGTGATAACAGCACGCGGTAACAATCGGATTGCTGATTCGGATGTGAGTACAAGATACGATTTGCAAGCCAGTCATTAGTAGTGGGTGTTAGTCATCATTTTGTCTTATTCAAGAAACTGAGGTATTCACTGTTCAGCCAACTTAGTCTTTATCTCATTCGACGTAACTAACCTGCAGTAAATTTTCTTATGAGAATCCCACCTAGCAGGAGAAGCATAGTAGACAACTAAAAACTCCCCAATAATTACTGATGAGTAGTCCGGGATTTGGTTAATCTCAAGTTGAACATCACCTACAATTGATCGCAGCTGTCGCATCCCCATAGATTGTCCAGTCGGCCCCTTCCGAACAGAGAAGGCACTAGACTCGAGTTTCATTCTCATTAGAGCTCGTCAGTAGTGCATATCCTCGCCACTGCCGGGACTAGAACTCCAGCCACGCTGTTCATGAAGCAACCGTGTTTACCACTGCGCCATTGACCTCACATTAGGCACGACCAAATTATCATATGTGAACGCTCAACCACTTTTGCTTGTGAATAATGATCTGGTTGCCTGATCGCCTTGAGAACAGACACAGTTAGTATCTCTTAACTTCAATCGATGACCTCTCAACTAGGACATCTCTGCAAGTTGAAATCAGGGAAATCATTAACTTGTTGGGCGGTATTTTGATTACTGTTGAGCAGTAGGAGATTTTGGTTTCCACATACATTGAACAACACTGACAACTGAACGCAGCTGTCGCATTTCCATAGACTTTCCAGTCCAAATCACCGTATGTTCCCTTGGTATCTACTGCCAGTGAACCGGGAACTGAAGTAATGTCCTGAGGTTTTGCAAACATTAATTTACCATTACAAACACATACACAAACAACCAAAATATTTACCTATCTAGGGTTCTGGTGGGTATGGAAAGTTGACATTTAGGACAAATCAAATTCTTTCCTAATCTGTAGGCATTCGCCGGCTCACTTCATCTGACGTGCAAAAGTAAGCTCAAACGTCGCGCTGTAAATTGATACAAAGCTAGTCATAATTACTAAGTTGTAACAACCACGGGGCACAAATACATCCCTAAGTTTTTCTCGCACACTTTAAGTGGAATCATAACTGTTATATCCCCAAAGTCAAAGAGGCACGTAATACAGTGTCTCATGTGTTGTAACGAGTAGCAAGCATACTCGCAAAATGCCATCAAAGCAACAATATACGTACAAATCGATTATCTTACCTAAATAATCGGAATAATGTTCAAATTAATTAGTGGAAAATTACAAAGGTAAAGTGCAAAAGGACCAACCGTTCCTCAGTGCTCCGGTGGACAGCGCATGCGCGGCCGCATTCCCCGAAACCCCATACAGTCGTGTCACGACGAGTATGTCTCATATTTGAAACATTGAGTTCCTTTTAGCCATCTGAATAGACTAGTCAGAAAACACAAATAACGATATGAATTCACTTTGCACACTCCCGTCGGTCGTAGACATGCGACTAGCATGAAAACACAACCAACACGACTTAAATGAAACGACTAAAAGTACAAATCGGGTTGGTACTCACGACTAAACCCACGGGAAACAAATGTTGACAGTCAGTTGTTTTTGTTCACATAGGACCGGCTGTCGACGGCTGATCAACAATTCTTCAATATAATTCAGAATTTGTGAGCTGTGAGTACCAATCACGATCCATTCCGATTTGTATATTTAATCGTTTCATTTAAGTCTTGTTGGTTTTGTTTTCATCCTAGGCACACGTTCACTACTGACGAGAGTATGCGAAGTGAATTCATATCGTAATTTTTCTTCTGACTATTCTATTCATGTCTCATACGTTAACTCCAGTTCCACGAAAAAGTAGAAAGTGGATGTTTAACCAGTACACAGTAAGCAAACAAGACAGGTACAATAAATGTTGCTATCATGACTGTATGGGCTGGCCGCCTCAGATAGTTAGATCATCGATGTATTTACAGTGCACTGTCAGTGAGAATGTGACAAATAATTTAAGTGCAAGGAATTTATGTCTGTTATATCTATACTCCAATTTGCATCAACTAGCATCTACTGTCAACTGCTAACTCACTCGCTTTTCTCTTCAGAAATCTTTACCATGATGGCCTTCTTTCTTTCCTCTCCTTGGTACATTATATAATTAAGGCTTTTGGCTTTTAACGTAACGCTGAAACTTCGCTTTTTCTTCCTCAACTACCCTGGGACGCAATAATATGTAATCCTTTATTGGGCTACTATCCTGTCTTGTGCTGTCAATATGCTTCCTAACAATTTAGATCTTACCATGTTTGTACCTCTGAGGGACAATGTTATCACTTTTATATTGACCTATTATTTGGATGGCCAGCATTTTTCTCTATTTACACTCCTTCTCGCCTCGATTTCTTGGGTTTATACTGGATACATGATGTGGTAATGGAACCACAAGCGGTGTAGTGCAAGCCACTTGTGAAAAATGTTATGTGCAGGCTTTCGTGTTTGGTCACTGTAACAGGTTAATCCGAAGCAGATGCCGTCAAACGGCTCTTTGGTGTAGTGCTGATGGTCAGCACACACACACACAGACGGGAAACGTACACAATAAATTCTAGGACACAAAGTTGTCCAACAGATTTGATGTGAAATTTCTATGGGTAGTGGTAGATTACGTCCGCAGTATTCCAACTAAAAAATAAAATTCGTAAGCAGCCGTGTTCGTTAAACATGCAAACACCCATAACTATAGGCACACTCGTTATCGGAGTGCCCTGGATCCAAAAACGCCGTATGTCATAAAAAATGAACGCCGTAAACAAACAAAAACTTTTTGAGTGAATTCACCTGAACTATTGACTGTGACATTTTGCTAACTTTAACAATTGTTGCTACCGCTGATGTCTTTAACTTGACGAATCCGAACCTCAAATGTGGCAAACTGTAATTTTCTTTGACGTGATAAGCACAATTTTCAAAGACTTGCAAAGTGTTCGTTGACCTTTAAGTCTATTCCTACGATTAACAGTCCACAGGAAAATGGAAAGCCTATCATTGGAGCACGGTAGACAAGGGAATGCATGCTTAGAACTTACTTTCTGACAGTGGACTTCCAGATGCAGTAACTTTCCCGGATTTGATCGAGGCGGCGGATACAGCGACCAATTCGACAGTGTAGAATCGACATGGACGTAAGTTTATCAAAATAAATTCAGTTTTATTTTCATTCTCCAGGAAATATACAGCGTCATCGAGCCAGATAAAGTAGTTTTCCACCGTAGCACTTTGCCCGTCCGGTAACTTCCACAACAGCTTCAAGCTCTTAATCATAGGAACCAGCTTGAAGTCGTATGGTGTGGCAGGACGCTCACCTAGCGTTCGAACGAATAGCATGAGCAATCCGTCGGTTCCCCGAAAAGTTGATCGAGATGAAGTAACAGAATTTAGAAAAATTAGTGTCCTCAGTAAGATTAGACACAACGACCACAGGACATAAATTAAAATATAGTCTACGGTGTTAAATTTTCAAAATTCTGATGATAAACCAATGATCAATCACTTCAAACTAACAAACGATGTTGAATATTACTTATAAAGTTAAGCAAATCACGTGATTTGGCGAGACACTCTGAGAGTTAACAACGGTTTTCAATCTAGTTTCCATCCTTCTATTGCGAATGCTTAAACTGTTGATGTATACATAGATTAATTTAGAAGGCAGGCTGGCGTTTTCAAAATTTTTCCAAATCTGTACTTATCCAGAAGCCACAAAATACTGTTCACTATGTACTTTTAAAGTACTGGAGAGCTGGACAGCCTAGGATGTTGGCCCATAATGTACTAACTCAAATGTGACGGTTACTAAAACGTTGAATTCACAAAACCGGATGGAAGTTATTCAGTCAACTGCAAGAACTTGAAAGTCATCAAAGGACATTCGACTGATTACTTATCTCCAACTAATAACATGAAATAATCAAGTTCATTGCTGCAAGTAAACAATAAGCTCTCCAAAAACTTAATCTTCAGCCAATGGTTCGACAAACGAACATTGAATCAGACAAATCTGGGTCAGTGAGTGAGAAAGAAGTGAGGAAAAGCAAACGAGCTGTGTTCAGTAATCATCGATGCATTATGAACGAACCAAATCAAAGATAGAAAATGGAAGGGTAGCTACGACTGGCTAACCGATCATGTCAATGACATAGCTATTAGGAAGTGGACTGGCCCCAATATAGGTTGAAGGTCAAAAATATGTACCCCATCCGATTTCAAGTCATGATGGAAAAAAACATAACTAGGATCAGCAAGTTCTCGTAGTGTAGTAATCATGCTTTCGCAATTATAACTTTCCAATTCATGTGCTCTGACTGTAGTAGTATGTCGTTTGCCGAAAGACGGCAACTTGAGTGGTATCACTTCCACTAATATTCTCGCGATGCATAAAGAACAGTATTTCGCAACTTCCGATTAAGCACTGATCTAAAGGAGCTTTGAAAACAGTAGTGCGGCAGTCTACCTCCTATATTAATTTATAGACAAATAAAGAGTTTTAATGTTTGTAAGAGATCGAAAAAGTGTTGTGCCATAGAAGAGTAAACGGTAGTTTGTTAACATGTGAAGTATTTAGACCCCAGGTATCTCGCTTGATTACATTACCACTTCCAAATTTTTATAGAGAGCAATTGGTTTGAACATTTTAAGGAGTCTATAGTTAACTTGACTGAGTAACACAACATTCGCATGCTTGTGTAAACAAATGTAAGCATCCGTGATTAACACACGGTGCATGAGTTTCCCATTTTTCCAGCTAGTGAGTCGTTGGTGGTCTGTATTTATCTCTTGATAGAATGACTTTTAAATAGTTATTCAAGCGGTGAGAAAACTGCTCACACGAGGAGGTTCTTTTGCTAACAAAACTTCTGAAATGAACATCCAGACTATCAACTCAAGCTACCAAGTACATTAATATTCTCAATAGCCACTAAAGACCACTTAGTTCTTGGAGAACTGTTCTCTCAGTTCAGTTTATACAAGTGTTCCATGGTCAGTCCTTGAAAACTTATCACCGATTTTACTTTTTCGGGAATCATGCCAACTTATGGGTTTCCTCCACGCTCCTGAAGAGCACTACTTCTCACCGATAAGTTCGCATCAGGCGGAAAGTAAGCCAATCGAAGCTTTGTCCATTACTCACAACAAGGTCTGTTTTCATCACCAGGCCAGTCAACCAAGGAACTAGGTGAAGTGTCCTTTGTATTCTCTTTACCAAAATGTTCAATAGAAACACAGTCCCCAGGTATAAAACTGTCAATTTATATGAAAGCCACTCAGTATATAACTCGATTACACAAAGTAGCACAACAAACAGGACAATACAACAAACAGCTCTCTGATTTAAGCGAGGTAGAATTCCCCACAATTTGGCGAACGGCATATTTGTTTTTTTGAGCCGTTGTACACAAGCCTGTACTGTCACATGTATTATTTTTTAAATGTCAAAAAATCTTTTTCCAGGTATGTCAGCCCAATTTTTGTGAATCGGCAAAAAGATGATATTATCCAACTAGAACAATATGTTCACAAGGTTTACTTGTGACCACTTTTGCCATAAACTAAGTTAACAACATGAGACAGTTGTGCATTTTTGTGGTGACGAATGAAGCTATTTCATCTGCGCATCATAATAGTCATTACAACAAATAGATTATAGGTTCATTAAGATTTGGCTATGGCATGGTTGACATTTTGTCAATCGCTTTGAAGCAATCATTTGTGATTGTTAGAAAGACAACGCGAAGAACAGGGGGAAAAGACTACTTTAGGATCAGATATACGCACCGACCGTGATTCAAAAGAACATATTGCCGTTTTAAAATAAAAACTGGAAGAAAGCTTTGTGCGAATTGTCGGACGTCTCCGGCTAAAAAACTCGTTGACCTATTCGTCACAGGCGCTGAAGTGAACAGAAACGATATAATACAGGAATTCATAGAAAAGAAGTCCGCTTGAACTATAGAAACGCGTGAATTTGTCGAGCTAATTGATGAGATGTTTTTGTTGGATGTTCAGCACGTATACTTGAAGAGAAGCAGAAAACTAATTTAGTTAAACAAACACTAAAGAACTTTTGGGGACAATTATTATGAATTTCAAGTGACGGACAAACAAGGATGATGATGGAAACTTCTATGAGGTAGCCATGAAGTGCACTGACCAGCAGGGGTAACATAGAGTTGAAATATTGAAATGGTTAGTAGATTTCGAAGTTCGTATGGCGAATGTGGGAGAGGAATGAGAACATGTAAGCAATTACCTTTTACCAGCACAGAAAGTAGAACAACTTCTAAACATGTTGCTGCGTTGAAGGTTCTCATACCAATCTGACGTCTTCTCTTCAGATATGAGAACTTATGACTCAAGGTTTTACGTTTCATGCAACGGTTCAAGCAAAACAGTATGAAGACTTCTAGCAGGGAGGATTGGGTGGGATTCTTAATTTGGGCAGTTAGTTTAGACGGTTAAAATAAGTTTGAACAATATACGTTTGTATCTGTACGCTAAGTAATCTGAAATCAAGTTTGATTTTGTCGAATCACTGGACGTCTTCCCTTCCATAGGCCAAACTTTTATTTCAACGTGCCACACTGTATGTAGCATCCATGGAACCCGAAATTTCAGCAAAGCTGAGTACGTGATAAAACTTAATTGTTGTTTTTAGAAAAGGTTGCTAAGAAACAGGAATGTTAGAAAATGTATCAAATTTGAAATAAATTATCCAGTTACCATAAAGTTTGGTAGATGAATAAGATCCAAAGCAAAAACATGCAACCATGTGTAAAGACATACACGGTTACCTGGGAATGTCCTTTCCTTCACTGTAGATGAAACCGCTCCCGGGATGAGACCGTAGTAAGCTTGAACACGGTAAGCATAGACTACGTGAGGGCGTAGGCCATCAATCAGATGAGGCCCGACTGAGTTGAACGTCTGTTTCACTAGATCGTTCTTCTCGGAACTACGATAGAGAACGTAATAGACGCGACATTCCGATGACATTTTGGTTGGTCGCATCCACGTGATCACTTGTTGTTTTCCAGAATCCACATTGTAAACTTGCAGTTTGCGGGGTCGCTTAATTGCTGTGAAAAATTAGCAAGGTAAAAAATTCGGGCTATACTGAAATGGCACCAACGTTAAACAGGGAGTGAGTGATCTACGAAATGACTACAGATAATCACTAATAATAATTTCCCCTTATGAACCCGTCCACATATTGATATGCGAAACAGGTTACACTTAATTGCTCATTTCCCTTACTGTCCTACAATCTACTGAGTAGTTTGACACTAATTTGACGTAATCACTACTAATGTTTGCACTCAGTTTGCAACTGTGAAAATGGTAGCCAATAGAACAAAATAATGCAAACCACTAGTAAAAACCTGTTCGTTTCATTCACTGAAAAATAAACATAATTCGTGACTAGAACATGCAACTGTTGTTCTCACTTCGCTGATTTGGTAATATAACCCACATTTTGATGTCACTTGGGAACCCCCCCATCAGTTAGATAGACACAGCTCTTCTCACGACTGTAGTTGCATACTTACAACACAGTCTTACAATATTACATTTGTAGTCTTCATGAATGTTCATTATCCTGGCGTTCGTTCACCTAAACAGAAGACTATGAGATTATTTTAGGGACTGCACAATATTAAGTTAAGCATAAAACGCACACACATCACATTAATACAACAGTGATCACATGCAGATTTCTGTGCTTCAAAAGTGCATGTGTTTTTTCATTCTACTTGCTCCTCGTGTTACCAACCTGTATTTTACGGATATATTACACCATTCTGAAATTATAATTTCGGAGCACCACTTCGCTGATCTATCGCATACTCACTCATTCAAAATTGTAAAACAACTACAAAACACTACTTTTGTTGCCAAGCCAAAGTGAGTTTCAAGCCCTTAACAAAAGTGCCATAAATTTTATGACCGGACATAAGGATCTCCTTGACTGTCCAACCTGCCTAAATGATAAATTCAGCACACGGAAGCCCGTGATCAACTCCTAACCCTAACCCGTACAGGTGCAATGAAATCGATCTGCCAGCCACTGGACTCCCTACTGGCTAATCACTGATCGGCCATCCAACCAGCGCTGCCAGCCCCACATTCGAGGTGGCCATGAGAGCACGTCAGCACTCAGATGAGCCACTTATCAAGTCTACGTGGCCACACTTAAGTTATACACAATCTCAGACTGTCCGCTGCTCTGGTCAGGGAACGCGTTGGTACAGCCTGCGTAAAACCTCACCGATTCCGGTGACAACAACGTCTACTGCCCAGATTCTGGCCCGGCACTTGGTGCTGTCGCCGGGCACAGCAACAGCAAACATGCAAATGAAATTCTTGGCGTTACACTTCAGGCTTATTTATTAAGGTCTGTGCCTAGGACTTCCAGATCAGTGAGACCGTAACTCCAGGCAAGCAGTTCGATTGTTACAGTACCGAATTATCCTCTCTCCATCCCATATCAGCTAATATCTGACTATTATCAGAGCGGCTGTCATTCACGTGATTTTGTCTGAGGTTTGTATCTTGACCAATTCTGCCAATTCTCACCTGTTATGCTATTTTGATGTAGTGGCCAGGTTTGTGCAATCCAAAGCTTCGGAAGAAAGTGCTGAATAGGACTTTGGTCCTTTCACACGCAAATTTATCAGGCGGACCAACTGGGAGCAGTCAGGTGGAAAGTAGATGCACTCATAGAGTTGTATTTTGCAATACTAACCGCGCAGGAGTGTTCCGGTAGTGAGGCACGATTCTATGAGCACACAGCAGAACTCTTTTTATAGTTTCGGCCCTGTCGTTTTCCGAATCAAGACGATGGGGTTAGACAAAGATTACTGCGATCATCTAACGGTCGAACGTGACCGTCACTTTATTATCCAGTACAATCGGAAAACATCCGGTACCAATCGAAAGCCAGATATAGCATCCCGTACATAAGCTGTGCGCAACAGTAGTCAGAATCAGACATAAATATCTTACCCACTGTATTCTCGGGCTAGACAAGACTCTCAATGTCTAATGAGTCACACTCATGAGTCATCAGCTCTTGACAGATGACCTCAAAAACCCGGTATCCTGTTGTCACGCAGATCAGACTTTTGAGTCAAACCACCCCTCTTCGGTGGCATAAACGATCAGGAAGTATCGGAAGTTACCGTTTTTCTGACAGTGAGTTTATTCACTAATCACGACTTTCTCCTTCTATTTTGCCTCACAAGTTTTCTGCCTTCCGTGTACCTTCGGGTAATGACTGTTTTCTGAGGTCAAGACAACTGGTAAACATTGGCACCCATAAAGTTTGCACTGCTCGAAAAGTCGACCAGCAAGCTACCCTGGCAAGTGCTGTGTCGGAGACGCAAGTCTACGATTCTAGCAGCGTCATTCAGTTGAGTTCACTTCTAAATAACTCTTGATCCGAGCGCTTCTCTCTTATGGTGTCTGGTGACGCTGAAACTAAGTCTCGTCGTCAAGCTAGAGTGGTCAGCATGGTCAACACACAATCGTTGATCGTTTTCGACCTCTTTCAGGACGAGGCATGGATAAGGATGACTTATTACAAGGCTCTACTCGTTGGGCGATTCACTTTACGGTGACTCCGTCAGAACATACAGGAACTTTTCAACATCTCTGTGTCACTCATTTAGTGGTAACATTGAAATGGAACAAATACTGGTGGTTCCGCAGGCTACGAATGCCAGGTCTAAAAACCTAATTCAGGCTGTCCGGAATTCTACAAATCAGTTACCATAATCTCGAAAGAAACCATTCACTATGTTCTCTGTTTTGAAACTACGGACAATGTACTTCATGATTTAAATTAGTGGAAGTTTATGTTCAACGCATCTGAAGTTTATGGCCTCTAGTTGACTTTGAGCTGTTCATTTAATCCTATTCCACCCAGAAAATTTTTACGAGTGTCACATTTGACTCTATACATGACTAACCAAATTTTCTTGGTCATTTGCTACCAACCTCCGGGCGCTTACAGGTTCCACGTAGACCAATCTCGGTAAACCCGACCGGATCTTTGTGAGCTATATGCTACTCCTAAGCTATTGTTCACCCAAGTCGCCCGAAGTTTGGAGAGATGGCTCAATAGTCACTTCAGTTAAACAGACAAGAAGCGAGATGCAGCCGTCGTCGTAATTAAAGACGGCGGCAAGAGCACCAAAATGGCAAAGATAAACTAGCTTCCAGGAAGAAGTAAACGCACGAGAAGAATACTATGTTGTAGTCCCCATCAGTTGCTTTTTTATCAATGCCGCATCCAGTTTCTGTCAAATGGACAAGTTTTGAATGGCATGCGATGAGTTCAGACTATCGACTGTCGATATAAAGGAGACCTGATATATGTCAGACATTAAAGAAGAGAAAAATGATATTTCAGATATGACTTCTCATGGCTACGGTTGCCTGTGTTCAAAACACGGTGGTATAACCCTTAATATATTGAGATTCGGACAAGACATCGACGGTAAACCACTGTTGTTCTGAACCCACTCTAAGACTTGTGATACATTGTGCATTTTGGATAATCACCTAGTTGTCGGGTCGGTGTGACCTACCGATCCCTGTCCATCTCGTTAGTCAGTTGCGGTTTAATTAAGGACAGTTGCTATATCTCTAGTTATCTGGTCAAGCTGAACGGCAGTCACCAACAAATGTGGCTAAGCGTTTATATATTATGAAACGATACGTGGCACGGACGTCCGTATGTCGCACGAATATCGACCACGGATGGAATCTAAAAATCCTGTACTTTTTGAACGGGATTGAATAAAATACCTAAATAAGTGCAAAATCGTACAACTTCCATTGCAGTGACTAATTGGCTAGCCTAAACATGCAGGTTCGAAACAGGTGTGTACAAATGTGTTTCGAGGTGAAACTGAGTTACTCAAACTGAAATACTAACATAGGAATTTTGCTTCTAAATTTGATCAAATGATCAAAATTTTACTTAGAATGCTTGGTTCAACATAAAATCATCGGTTATTGACAGGCGTGACTGCAAACTGTTTCTGAATAATCGATTTTTTCAACACAAGTCATTTTCTGTATCAACGTGCCTAACTTGCAAAATCAATGGGCCTGATTGATCAGCTGTCTAAATTTACACCAGCCACACACTTTCTCTAAACCGTGCATTGCAATTACAGTTGGACAGATCGCAATGCAACAAGCACGTTTTATCCCGCGCACAGCAAAGCAAACCATGCTCAAATGTATCACTTGAAACTGCCATGACAAGGTAAGCTTTATGACGTTGCATTCCGTACACTGAACGGCTTTTCAGCGGGCTCTTCTAAACTGTTGACGTCAGATCTATAATTGATTTGATGTTTCAAGCGTTTCGAAGTAATTTTCAACGGAGTAAAACTTCAGAAGAATCGCAGGTCACGTCAGGTCGGCGACATTGTGACAGTTAAAAACTGGTGAACCCATCCCTACCTGTGGTAGGACACTACGAATCAAGGAAAAAGACCAATTCGTTGTGCTAATTACAGCGCACAAACTAATTATATTGCTACCCTGGCTTATGTTATATCGCAATGCTCACAATTCGTCGAAGCGCTTAAAACACGCGCTTAGTATGACTTTTCACAAAATTTCAAAACCGAACCACGAATAAACAGCAAAGTAAAACCAAGTGGGGAATAATTTTTATGTCAACAGTGTACAAGTTGTCCAGCGAAACTCTGTGACCCAGTTATTTCTCATTATGAAACAGACAATATGTGGAGTAGATGATTTGGATTCACTAATTACCCTGACTGGCATGTTATAGGACCATAAGAAATCGTAAGAGGAAGAAAATTTCCTGATTGTGCGTTTCTGTCCTAGAATTAGCCGCGGAAAATTAACCTGAAACGATTTACAAGTATTAAGCAAAAATGAACAGAAGTAACTAGAATGAAACATCAATGAAGCTGCTGGTCACAGTCGTATCACAAACGAACAATAAAACACAGTGAAACAACATTCTGTCGGATACGTGCAATAAATGATCTGCGGAAATGGACTAGAATGGTGGTTGCAAAAAGTTTAATGTAACTTGTCTCTAACGAATAATATTTCAAGCTTGTTAAACGATTCAGCCATGATTATAGAGATGGGAAGTGTGTTTCAGTGTGAACAGACTCAAACTACGAAACAGTTCTGTTTGCAAAGTAACCTGCCTACTTCATTACACAAATTCAGCCACTAACTCCTTGATGTACATACCTGTTTAATGTGGGTCAGTATGCCGGTGGATGACCCGGGGTGTGGAGTATTCTGTAAGTAAAGATTAGGACTCTCCTGAGATGTTTGTAATTTGGTGAGAAATGACAAAATTCTGCCCATCCGTAAGGATAGAGGATTTTCCTAAGCCCCATAATTCATGTTGTGGCCAATCTCTGAGCACTTTTGGTTAGTACCAAACCGTTCTTAAGATAAAGACGACAAGTACGTATGTTCGTTTTCAAGTGTGGGCGGATTATGGGGGCGAATATGACTGGAAACATCTTTAGAAGTCTTCATAAGCTCTTCCTAAGAGATTCAAGGTCTGTGTCTTCCCAGCCAGTGTCACATAGTTTACAGGCAGACTAGAGTTATCTTCCACTACGGTCCCTAGGTTTCGTTCGCACACTGACACGCATAGCTCTTTGTCATCAAGGCAGTAGTCAGTACAGTTTTGATGGCGAATGTGCACGGCTTCGTATTTTCTGCCAATGAACCGTAGGTATATTTTTTATAGATGGTCCAGGTCACACTGCAAAGGTTTCGCGTCTTCCGGAGATTCTACAATTCGCCAGACTTCATGCCTTCCGCTTAAAACGCTGTCGGTAACATGACGATGTTGGTTAATTTAACAGCGAAAAAAATGAAGAGCAGAGGTCCCAAGATGGATCCTTGCGGAATGCTGCTGCTGACAGAGAACTACCCATTTCCCTTGAACTTAAACCTCAGTCCAGTTAGACATTCTTTAAGCTACCCAAATAAACACTTGTCCAGGTCATAACTGTGGAGTTTCAATAGGAAAGTGGAGATAACCTTTTTCAAAAGCTCTCGATGATCCACATCCATGGTCAGTCCTGCGTAGGCAACATTTTTTAAAAACGTCACGAACAGTCAGCATATTTGTGAGCCATGATTCTCCTTTGTGGTAAATCTGGTGTCTGCTACCTCGACCTGAAGAAAATCACTTAGTACTTACTTTAGACTATTTGAAGCAACGCTACTGTCTGATAATTCGCAGAGACATCTGTGCGCTCATCTCTTACAACGAATTTAATTGCGAATTGTTTTCAAGCTTCCGTTAGGCGGTCAACTAAATACGAGTGATTGAAAAGTGCTGTAAGCGATTCCCCTAATTCGATGGCACAGTTTTTCAAGATGACAATAGATACCAAGTCTAGAATGAGTGACTTACGAATTAGTAGGTTTTCTAATATGATTGTGATTTGTGATATTCCATTATGAAACCAACCCGTTAAGTCATTCATAAATTACACTTATGTACAATTACGTACAGCTTATTCGATGTTGGCTATCTCTACACCACCATTGCTAAATTCACCAGAGGTTCGAAATTGCGAGAAGCTGACGTGTTTCTTGTTTGTCTGCGTTGACTTCACTGTACGAAAGTTTACAAATCACTCTTAGCTTTTGAACAACAAAGTGTTGTTTGTAATACTCATCATCCCTTGCGATAGCTTTGGTTCAAATAGGGTAATATGAAATATTCAACAAACACAAGTTCAATCTATTTTGGTTAGTTGCTGTTCCACACCAAACATTTCAGCGCAGTCCAACGTTTGATTCTAATTTTGAGCGCTTCGGATTCGGAAAAGCTAGAGACACTTTAGTGAAACCTAATTTGTGAAAGCCTCGTAGATTCCCTCAACAACTACGTTCCAATGTTGATGTAAACCGGATTAACGCTGCGGCTAAGTCGTTCGACCAAAGTGAGCTGTATTTATCGCCAAGAAGTTTGTCTTTTGATCGTACTTCATACCAATGTTTCGGAAAATATGTTTTCTAATCCCATATAAGTAGGTAACTTCAAGTGTCCATAACATTACCGGCAAACTGTAGCTATGATTCGTAAGGTGTTTATCACGTTCATCTTTGTGGTAAAAATATGATTAACAGAGGATGACGTTTGATCCACTGGCTACCGAATATAACATTGGGTGTGCTGCTACAATCGAGACTTCACTATTGCCTAAAAGAATACTATAGTGGAAGAAGAATTCGCAATATTAACTAAATAAATTATGGAAGCTACAGCCAAATGATTGCAATTTCATACTAGAAAGTCTAAGTCTAACCTAAATGTGATATCCTGCTCAAGATGTTCCTTATGACTGTTTCGAAATACCTGTGTAGAGAAAAATAGTTTCACAATGTTGCTGTATTCTGAGCAACGAAATTTGCAACAAACTGGCGTGCAACGATACCAGACTGAGTGAAGGAAAGAGAGCCAGAAGTCCTAATAGATGAAATATTGACATTCGTATGTTGTTCATGAATCACGTTTAATCTTGCTCAGCTAAATGAGAATAGAGACGGAGAAATTTATACACAGATACACGATTATTCGAATCCTGCCTTCCGCATATACTGCCCTGTGTTTCTCAATGGACAGAGCCATTGTGAATCTAATAACCATTTAAGAACGCGTCATGTCTATTGTGTATAAACCTTATTTGCATATCCTTATTCACTGGAACTTATATAATATCTGTTGAAGTGGACATAACATTGTTATAAGGAGTACTCTTTAGAACGGCTGCATCATCAGTGATGAAAAAACGGTTCAACTTGTTAGTGACGAAGCCTGCGAATTTAACTGAGATAACTCATTTACCAAGTACTTCGAGACAGATGGTCTATTGTGTTGGACATGCTTTCCTTCAACGAATAAACATGTAATACCAGTGAATGGAATGCAGATGTCAGTTTCTTACGTCGGTACACTTGTAGTCTGCTCATCACTGTTATGTGAAAACGTCATCTTTAAAAAACATACTGAACCTACACATGTAGCCTATCTCTCTTTTTATATGAACACCGAATAGTTGTCTTGTCTATTACGAAGCCTTAACCCGGAACTAATGGACTCACTTTGGATATCACAACCCGACGTCAGAAGGTTTCGAATGAAGGAAAAACTGGAAAGGACGATCCAGCAGTGCAACAGCATGTAAAGAGTGTCTTTCATATTTCAAATGGTACAGAAGGCGTGTACTTCATACAGCTATGACAGATGAACCTAAGAATGCTACCTTCCATAGTCTCGCAATAACTGTTATGTGCTGTCTTTGTGTTTCACGGCTAATATTGTTTCAACTATCCACAGAAAATTACAAATCAAACGTTGTGGTTCAGGTCGGTCCATATTTTTACAGAAAGAAACGGTGTAGATTTAAAACTGAGCGGATATAGACGACCATACTTTTAGTAGGCGCATTGGATTTCTTGACAGCAAATAGAGCAACTCGCTTAGGTGACCACGAATATATTCTCTGTAAACTCACCGCTGTTGTAGCGTACAAAGCTTGCGCACCCTTACCTCGTATAAAACGGATATTGTTTACCCAAATATAATAAGTCATTTTGTGTTGACTTCTGCGCACGCATCTCTAGTATTATAAATGACTTCGCGTGTCCTGCCAATGTCCGCACGGATGTTGGTGACCTCCGGGCGTTCACAAAGTGTATTTTGCTTGGAAATGTTCCGCTGTTAACTTCTGTTTATTACTGGTGGGATGCGGTTTCACTTGCACACCACACATCTCACACGAATCACTTATTCGCATGCTACACATTCTACTTCAACTATCTGATTCACTATATAAGCTTTTAGTTATCAGTCGTTCTTGTACAGTGCATGGAAACGTTTCGCAATAACCTTTCACATACATTCTAAGTGACTCTCTTTCATTCTGGCTTGTCGGTTATGTCACGGTGTATATCGTTAATCCGTTGAGTTAGTTCACTACAATGTTTGCTTCAATACCACTTCCATGACATCTAAGCTGGTTTATGTGTCACAAACTTGTTTAATGATTTGGCGATTTATTGATTTTTCTCGCTTTCTGTCTGCTGTTTAATTAAGACTAGAAACTGTTGCGAGTTCTGAAATCATTAACAAAAACAAATCGCAGTCTTACCTGTAGGCAATGGGCTCCCACATTTCCAAGAAGTTCCAACAATCCAATTGTGAACGATCACGGTGGTCACCCCAACCACGTAGAAATGACATGGTTCTAATTCGTCAACTAAAACCTCAGTCACATTTTGATTGCCCTCAACAGTTCGTGTCCAAGAACCATCATTGATTAATATTTTATAAAATCTCAGTCTCTGTTTTTGATAATCCGTGAATAACCATTTTATTAAAAGACCTTTCGGTTTCGGTTCCACGATAAATTCCGGGATTTTCACAATTTCTGAAATAGATTTTTTTAAAATATTGGAAACTCATTAAACTGGCTATTTGCACGAAGTTTTTATATTTAAAGTTAAGTTCTTCCTCTCTTCTATCTTCGAACCAAGACATATTCTTCCTACGATTGCACAGAATTTGCATATTGGTACTGATAACTGCTGTCGGCGATGATCGATGTATTACCGTCGCGGATGGTAATATTTTGTGTGGCATCTATGAGATAACCCACGACTTCCTTCTGTCAATTGCCTACACTTTACGATGATTAGACGAACAAACAATGACGCTCACCTCCCCACCAAATCTGAGCTCGGAACAATCAAATAATTCACCATACTTACAATAAGCCATTTCACGTAAACAGAATCATTCCGTACATACAAAGTAAAACCGTTTCCTATTTATCTGTAAAAAGTTGACTTATCAACCTTGTGGAATCTTGAAGGGGACGCAAATTTCAATCACCCAGAAAACTGCTAGCACGATATCGTCATAACTACTTAATTTTATATACAAACTATTGAATATAACCGAGTTCAGATTCTCACTAATCCTGTTATACTGCTTATCTAACGAATAGTAGATCACGCGGTCTTTGACCAAAAATTTCACAAGTTTGTGCACGTTCATCCCGTTTCTTGTCTGAGCGAGTAAAATGTAACTAGTGCTGGTGAGGACAAGATTTTATCAAGAATCGTTTACTGTGAAAAAATACAGACTGGTTAAAATTGGCGGCCCCACAACTCACATTTTGGTGTTGTTGTTTAGAGTTAATCAGATACATAAGTACTTGAAGGTTTCAGGGTGTTAACGCGATGTTTGTTCATTCCGTTTTGTTCCGCTCAGCACATTCCATTTATGTTAGATAGCTCCATTCAGTTGATCTTTCGGTTGGCAAATCCGATTGTCGTAATAAATACGACGGAATTCTCAACAAGTTTAAAATAGAAGATTAGTTGCTTGCAGATCAATATCCTAATGGTTCTTTAGGCCGCACGTTTGTTACGGTCGTCCAGTAGACACACACCTTCCTTAGTGTGTTTACGCACAGATGGCGGTAGTTGGTAAACTTCTCTTCTAACTTCTTGTTTGAAGCAAATGTTTTCCAGCTTACCATCGCCACAGGCTTTTTTACTAAAAGTGCCGGACTTTGTACAAAAGCTTCGCCAGTTACTGCGTCAGAATTCCAGATTATCCAGAGCGAATTTCCTCAAAGCGAAGAATATCACGAAATGTGTGTGATTTGCCTAGGTTATCTAAGCCTCAGCCCATTGTTCAGTTTACTGTTCCTAGCCATATTACGCAAACCACAAATCTGTCGAAGCTTTTCATATGGAGATATCTACTGACTCTTTGAAGTCACGTCATATGTAGTTTCTTAAAACTTGATGGTACATACGTTATCGCCTTTCGCAAGTCAATCACATACAACTGATCTTTTTGCCTGAGATATATAGTTCAGTCTACCTCCGGTTCGTTGATTGTCGAAGTAATTTGCACGAACTAATATGTACTAGTTATTCAGGGATGTCTTCAAACGGATCTTCCATTGTCTGATTTCTCAACTGCTAACTTTCATTGTAACTTATACTACGATTTAGTCTCTCTAAAAGCCTATCATCTGCAACCCTGTAGACATTAGTCGGAAGACGAGGAATGATAACGGTTTCTCAGTTTCTGCAACCAACTGATATACGAGTACTGCTCACCAGAGTACCGCCGCTCTACTAGTCAACAATGATGATCATTACTACTTGAGCATAACTTAATTTGTGAAGTCTGCTGCATCTTAGCGCGGACGAAGAGCAAAGGTTTCGCATTAGGTGGCTGTACAATTGGAGAAAGACAATTTTGCGACCATTTTTAGTAAGTGATATTGTGGCATAACATTCCGTCAATTGTTCATAACAAAAACCACCACTTTTCAGTCTTTCAAAGAAAAACATGTGTCGATCCATGAAAAACTGTTGAAAGTTTAGCCAAACAAAGTGCTCATAAAGCTGTGAAACAGACTGTATGTATTATAAAAGCTGGTGACGTTAAGGAATCCGATTTCTCAAAACTGTCTGTCAGTTAAACGGTTTCCTCGAACTCATCGAACTGGTAATGAATGTTACCAAATGACTGAAATTCAAAATGCACAGCAGCAATTTATATTAGATCATCGTGAGGTTCCGCAGGTTGTTGATGTTTTTCAAGAAACTTTTAGCATAAATATGCTTACTCAAATCTGAGTTCGTTAGTCTCGATGAGAACTGTTACTTGCGAACGGTTTTTCATGGTATCACATAATCTTTACGTGGACAGCATAACGAATCGGTTCAAACTCTCAGGTACATGAGCAATAACTGACCAGTTCACTATCACTGTGGCAGACACATAGAGAAATTCCAAGATTCTTATGTCAGAATTTGAGGCGAATCTTAATTTCAGCTCATTGCTTTGGCCAACGTCAGGATCATAATTGAATAGTCGTCAGCTGGCAGTAATAAAGCTTTACAAATACCGGCTATCTGGTAGTAACTACATTCAATTTGTGATGCCTCTGTGATGCTCACTCTCAAACCGACACTATTATCAACCTCCTCTTTGTTTGGACTTATCAGGTTAAGGTAGTTCGAATGGAGGAATCGAACTTGTAATCCTGTGCGTTACAAGCCTAAGTTGTTATCGGCTGTCAAACCAAACATGTGTGATCGACCATAAAGTGACAAATTCACCCTTTGCATTCACAAAAATTGCTAATATTTCCTGTTCTGAACTCTAGATCTCCTTCAGCTTGACTGAAAGAGTTGTAATTTAGCTTCAGCTCCACGAATTTCAAGCTTTCCATCCATCGCCCTAACTTTTAGCTTCAGATGATCGTGTTCTGACAAACGATTCCGGAAATCTCTCAGAAGATAAAGTCTGTGGCGACGTTTTTGTCTCATCACTTTCTATAACGGATATGGAGAGAGAACAAACAGAACAAGTCCCGGCAGTGGCGATGATATGCACTACTGACGAGCTCTAATGAGAGCGAAACTCGAGTCTAGTGCTTCTTTTTGAAAGGGGCCGACTGAAAAGTCTATGGGAATGCGACGGCTGCGATCAATTGTGGGTGATGTTCAATCTATAAGAGCAAAAATAATCTGGATCCACATTTGGCAATTGAGTTGCGCCAGAACAAGTTAACAGTCGCTTTTGTGGAAACATTGTAATTGCCTCTAAAATTCAACAACACGCAGCGCATAGCCAGTAGACGCAAACGAATGCGGCAAAACTAAAGGGAGATACGCGCTATACTACTATGTCACATCAACATGGCAACAAATTGGGCTGGCGATTATTGACAATGCACTTTACGGACGTCGTCAAACTCAAGGTAATTCTGTCCGAAATCATTTTTTCGATAATTCCTTCTAACTTACTAATGACCATTTCTGTTACGTTAAGGAATGATGGTTTAATTGTGGTGGCAGATATCCTATTGTCTGAACTTCATACAAATTAGGCCCTAGAGTCCATTTACAAAACAGATCATTGCCGACTGTAAATGAATCACCGACTTCATGCTGCTACAGATGGAAATTTTGTGTGAACTTCCCATGAGTAGCTTTAAGCTATGCACAAGTTAACTTTGATGGATAGTAAGCATTCAGAACACTATCCACTGATACATCAGCTACAGCGACATTAGGTTCAACCAAAGTGGTCGACCGCAGGTCGTAGGAACTTTCGATTTCTAAGTGAGTCTGAAAAACATATGATGAAGTCAGTCTCATCAATATATCTATATATTTACATATGTGTCTTTGTGCACGGGCATGATATAATGTCTGACCACATCTCATGGCTCCCCTCGACTTCCTTCCACAAACGGGGGGCTTCATTCCACTCTCATCGGTACATTTCCGGTCATCAAACCTAAGTTTCAGTACAGTGTGAGAATCATTTGCTGCAGGTATGTGATTAATATCTGGGTGTTGTATGGACGACAAGTCCTCTTATGTAAATGCGTATCTTAGGATCCCAGTTTTTATTGATTGTTGTTTGGATGAGCATCTTTCATGAAAATATAGCCAGCAGGTTAGGTACGTAGAGACTGTCAAACAAACTTCCCACTCGTTCAGAGAACAATAACCCCAATTGGAATGTTCCTGAAAGTTGCGTAATCAACAGTAACAGATTTCGCTTATTTAATATTTATATGGCATCGCTTTTCATTACATATCTCACTTTTATTGTGCAGCACATAATCACCTTTTTTCACATGCATCGCCTTTGTAGTAAACAGACCCGTATAAGAATATGGGTGCC
>JTDE01002546.1:70174-81557 GCA_014338405.1 Paragonimus skrjabini miyazakii
AAACGTCAAACACAATGGAGTTACAGTTCGTTTGCATGCTCGCTGGTCTATTGCAGTAGTTAGCCAAACGTGACAAAAGTAGTTAAAACCAGTTATCGCAGAAAAAAAACAAGTTAATCACAGACTGAAGCAGTGATTACAGGTTGAAAACAAACAAAATGGTCTAAATCACAATGTGAAAGCTTATGCATCGATCTCAGATTAAGCTCAAGTAAGTCATTAAAACAAATAGCTCACTTACACCCACTCGCGTATAATATTTGCTGTTAACAGCTGAATTTAATGGAGCAGTTAACGTGTCTACCTTTGAGACAATCCGGTGAACTCGGCACTTCTCATCAGTTATTGTTGCTGAATGTTTAAATCCGATTATTCAATTAGGTCAACTGTAAACTCAACGGAAAAATGGTATACTGTACCTCACCATAAGCACAATAACCAGTATACAACATTCGGCCTAGTCAGAGCTAGAAACCACATTCATGATCTTTAGATAATAAACGAATTCGGATTTTGGCACTTCTTTTCAAATGTCTACCTGATTACGAAGGTTGTGGACAGCCTGTAGTGTGGAAATTCTCCGAGTATATTCTAGCGACAGAATTCTACCAGCTAATGTGGACTATCTTTTCTGGCAGAATTTACGTTTCCACTACTGTCCGGAAGCGAATATTGTTTACGAAGGTAACTTTAATGACAGCTATGTTTTTTCAAAAAATGTCTTACCCTTGTGAAAAAATACATTGGTTGAAGTTCTCACCGTCAAAATAAAACTTAGCACTGCGTAGAAAAAACAAGCGCTCACCATTGTCAGATAACCTGGTGCTTTGACAGAAAGCCGAATAAAATCCAGAATTGATCACTAACCACAACACACAAGAATGCAAAAGCATTTCTTCAGTCATGACGAGCACAGAATGATGAAGCTGCGCGCTTGAGTCGTTTTAGTCTGAATCAGTTTCAGGGGAGCCAATCACAATGCGCATCCAACCAGTCAGGTCAAATGGTGAGCACGATCGAAAACCGTTGGTCTTCTATTTATATCTAGCCATCATGGGAAAACACTTTCAAATAACAGTTATATGAAATGTTTGGCAAATTCACTCTCACGGTTGGGGGAAAATGTAGTCGATAATCCCCTTCACCTCGTGAGCATCGTACTACGATGTAATAACACTTTAGAAAAACAACTGAATATTTTGTTTCATTTTTGTAAGTTTCATAATTATCCATCATTCTGAAACTGTGCTTTAATTTTCGTGTTGCTTTAAACAGTCAGTTTCGATGTTTCAAATTGAACATCACCCACAATTGATCGCAGCTGTCGCATCCCCATAGACTTTACAGTCGGCCCCTTCCGAACAGAGGAAGCACCAGACTCGAGTTTCACTCTCATTAAAGCTCGTCAGTAGTGCATATCATCGCCGCAGCCGGGACTTGAACCACGGACACGCTGTTCATGAGGCAACCGTGTTTACCACTGCGCCATTGACCTCACGGTAGGCAGGACTGAATTTTCATATGTGAACGCTCAACCACTTTTCGATGTTCTCATTTAATCACATGACCGCTGTTGTTGGTCATCTTTGCAGTGACGAAATCGGGTTTTGTTAATAAGATCTGACAACGACAGAAAATTGCTTATGCACTTTTTAATGCTGTTTATTGACTCACGACCATATTTTCACTTCCGTTCACTTTCGCCTTACCAAGTAAAGAAGGCTAATAGATATCAAGCTCCTAACTCGCCAGAGAAGTTTATCGATCGACACGTCGGCCAGCGTAAGAGGAGTGGAAAATGAAGTGTGAACTGTTAAGTGGAAATGCCTAAATGAATACATTTTAAGGTTATCAATATTTTTCGATACTTCCCTATCGTTTACCCCAAGGAACCCATGACATGAGCGTCTGATGTACTAGTTGATAAGAGTCATGTTTTACCAAAAGGACACTGAGCAGAATATTGATGTATAGTTTCGGATTCGGCTGTTATACCGAAAGTTTCCGATCAAACTGGCGTTTTCACTAACTTCTATGGTCCATCAACAGACTGCCACAATGTGCACTGTGTAATGGTACCTTTGACACATTCTCCGTTCCAACTCGACGGACAATATAAATTACAAACACTATTCAGCTTCTAAGTTTTGTGTCACCCGATCAAACCTCACAATGTAACCATTTCTAAACAGTTAGTAGTGTGACAGACAGTCTCATGAACGAAACTGCTTTTCATCTGCCTACTCTTCTTTGTCCTGCCTGACTGGGTTGGAACTGATTGCATCGACGACTTAGATAGCATATTTCTCCCAATTAACGCAGTGACTAAGCCTGATCACCATATCTAGATAACAGGTTAGACCAGGGTAACGATGAATGAAAGGGTAACTATACTGTCAAGTTTTGAACCCATCTTCATCTCGTCCAGTGGTACATCCATGCTGTCTTTGACGGACAGTTTAAGATCACTGCTTCACTTATGATTGCTTTTTCGGATGATTGGACGCCATCCGCATCAATAATAATCAAAGATAGTTACGAGCAGTAAATAGTGAACCCATTTTACTTTTTCTGAGTACACTAATCATGTCGCCTTCCTGTCGTAATCGTAATCTCTGACATATCCACGCAAACCCATGATCATTCGTTCAATCAAGTATGTAGATTTTCTACTTTATTTCTTTTGCTCACCTTACTGGACAATTTGTTTGAACTGCCTTTAGTTACCATCCTGCAGTCTATCCCATAATACATTCAAATACACTGGTGTATTTTTACCAATGTGAGATCTAATCAGCAGAGAGAATGTTTTGATCGTTACCCACATTTTCATACAAATAACAAACCCTCACCTCGTCATAACTCTGTAAATTCGGTTAACAGAACAGCGTGATCATCTCATGCTCTAAGATTTCACCAAAATCAGGGAACATGTGCTTTATTCTGGCTTCTAAATTCATTGTCCATTTCACATATCAGTGAACGATGGACGTATCTCTCAGCACATTATTTTCCTGGTTTGTCGCCAAAAACTTCATGTATATCGTACATTAATAATATATCTGTTATGTTCTCGTTAAATTAAACTCAAGTTATTTTTTTCTCTCAATTCGCATTATTCGACCTGACCTAACTTGTCATCTGGTCAAAGTGCGAGAATTCATTTGCGCCTGTTTAACCTGCTATATACGTAAACCTTATAAATAAATTTGGCTGTTTGCAAAGTCGCCTGTGAATGTTGTCACGATCATTTACTCTGATTATTGTATGATTGAAGATCACTTAGTTAGTTAGTCGTTCAGTTGTTGGAGATACGAGTTGTAGGGGAAAAAGTGTAACTTCTGTCTGAGCGAGAAAACGGACTCAACCAAGAAATTTTGAAGGGCCGCTGACGTGCGGTCGCGTTTCATAAGCCACTTGTATGAGCAGACAACCATTTTGTTACACATCCTTGGTGTGGCCGGCATGCTATCAATCTGTAGATCATATATCCCTTGTGGTCAAATCTACCAACCCGTTTATGATCAAGAAATCGGTGAACCTTATAGATTATCCATACGTGATTTTTCTGTTGCGAAACTCTTTATGGCCCAGCATTCTTGCTTCCGTTGAGGGCAGTAGATCCGCGCTCATATTCATCAGACCATTCGCCCTAATTAACTGCCGATTAAGACAGGAGGATTTGAGTTGTAAGAAACGTTTGAGAATAACGTATGTTTCAAACTGAGTTCGTCGGTCTCTCCTGTTGACTACAAACGAATGGAGCTTGTAGTACTATGTATGCACACAAGCTACTGACTTGCCCACAGACGTCTGCGATAAAACAGACAACTGACCCACTGACTGTAGATAAACCACTTTATGCTTAACTCTCGTCGTTGTATAGATCAGTGTTGTCGAATATGGGCGATTTCGTCCTTGGGGGTGATATTAGGTTATTGCAAGGGACATGGGATGTAAAATGTTGACTGTTGCTGATTATTGTCTCCATGTGATGCAATCTCGAGTCAGTCAACGAACCCATTCAAACTTGCTAATAACCACCCGAAATGACGAGCATATGATAGAATTCATTGATTGATGTCCATGCACATGATGACCATCGCCGCACAACCAAGTAGCACGCTAGAAACGACCAAAAATCTCAGCATCACTGTTAAATCAAAAGTCAGCACTATGAACGCAAGACGAATGATAGGCTGTCTAGTCCTATCAATGAAGCTGTCGACCAAGGCGAGCAGACCAAGCAATAGGTTGAAGTGTTCATTATAAATATAGTTATGTTTCGTACTAGGCTAAACTTTGTGAAGTGTAATACAAAAGAAACATGCTTCATACTTCCGAATACAAAACTTAGCGGTTGTTCTATTTCACATTCAATTTGAGGGCAATAGGCTGTTATGGTGCATCAACTTCAGTCGTCATGTTTATCTGTCGACATCTGCGTTGTAACATGTTAGATCATATTATATTGCGGGTTTACCTATCTTTATCTGAACTGAATGTTCACGTGATGCATGTTTGGGGAGCAGGGTTGGCATTGTCTTTTGGGAATTATAAAGATAAACCCAAGATAGTGATAAACAGATAATATTTGGAGACAGCCTGCTCATATCAACCACTCCTTGTGGTTAAGTAAAACATTGCAGCATGTTTCACCGGGAAATTGGGAACAAGTTGTCACCCCTACCTTTCATGATTCTTATTTGCTCTTGCTTTTTATCCAACCACTTTTTTGATTCCTCCACCAAATTGCACTTCAGTACTTCAAGTTATTGTTTGCAAACTGTCGGTGCGCACTTTTGGAGTGCCCAAGTAACTAGTGTTTGTGTTGCGTGCCTGTTTGTATGGTCTTACACATGATGTTAGTAAGCCTACTTTTTTGTTTCTTGGTAATAAACGGTTCATTTTAGTCTACCAGCTGAATAGTCAGCCTGGATTAACTGTTCTAAGATTGTCCTTACTTATATGTTTCCCGGCCTAATTTCTTCTCTGAAAACAGGCTACTAGTCACCCAATGAGAGCTAGATTTACCTATACGTGCCACTTCATCTACTGTTCATTTTGTAAGGATAAATAAATTTGACCTTCAGTTCAGTTATACGTTATTTACGTTGCAATTCATCTCTTCCTTTTCCTCTCTTTGTGACACGCTGTTCATATACTCGTGTCGCATACGACTATGTGACTGCACTGGAGTAGTTTCATCACTGGACAGAGTTCAGTCAATCAGAGCTCAAACACAGGCTGTATTGCAATCAGTCGGTATCAGCCAATAAAAACGGCCATTACCTGCTACACTGAACTTGTTTGTAGGACATAGCGATTAAAGCAAGTTGTTTGAACGGGTGTCAGATTTAAACAACCGAGTTGCTTAAGGTAAGACCGTCAGTCAGTCAAAACGCAAAACGCTTGTCGTCCAATAGCAGTCGTAAACGCTTTTGGTTTTCTGTAGAAAGGGTAACGTTTCCTCATAAACTGAGATTGATCATTTCCGCTCACACCACTGTTGTTCTAGTTTTCTCGAATTAATAGCTCATTACGCAACAGTATGTGTTAATAATTATCAATAAATGGCTGGTTTTTCTTGTTCTGTTAACGTAACCATGACTAAAGACTACGACTTTTGGACAAACAATTGTTGGGCTACGGAACACTGTTAAAAACACCACAGCTTTCGGACTTAAATAATAGAGCAGTGGGTTACAGGCATGTATGACGAAGTTGCCGTACCAACAAGATGCTGATAATGTAGAGCCGTCTTAATTACAACTGAATATTGATGGATGATTGCTACGCAGGCCTAGACCGGTAGAGCGCGAAATCAATACCGAGGTATTCTGTAAAGCCCAATAAAATGATTCAAATCCTGAAGATTTTTAAAGGATGAAAACACCGGGAAAAGTTTTTCGTTATTCTTCATTTGTTATGTCTCATTTCACCGAAGCATTTGTTACCCGTAATCAGACAAAGTGCATGCGGTATATTCTGCCGTTAACAACTGCGTTAACAAACTGCGTCAGTGCCTTTCTCGACAAAAAGGAGATAGTGAAAATTTGTTCTTTCCATTGAGTTCTGTTGAACATTTGAACCATCTGGAAGGTAAATCGCAAACGGAATTCTTAACTGGCTTGAAGTTCGTATGTTCTTCTACGAAATGTTATATAAAATGTTATATAATACTAGAACTTCGTCTCTGGTATTTTGCAAGGGACTATTTGATTGAAAGCTTGCTACAGAACCCAGCTTGTTTGGGAGAACCAAGTGATCTTCACATATATTTCATTTTAGTTCAACCGAGTAAGCTCTGAAGGCCGCAGGTGACATGCTATTTGAACGTCTGGACAAAAGTGCAATAGATCTGGTTTCTGCTGTAAAGCGTTGTTCGTCCTAGTAATCGATCAAGTCGGAAGACGAAAATATCCTAGGCAGACGAAGCTTCCATTAATAAATGCGAACGTATGTTATGGTTTATCTTGTTGTATTTTTCCTTCTAGCTGAAAGATTTCAACATTGATGAGGAAAACTTTCCAGATTTGTAGTGGGCATTATGTAAGGTAGGCTATTCGATTTTTTCCCATAATATGCAATATTTATTCATAAAGACGACTAGAACAGGTTTTCACTTTGTTCTCTCCATACTGTACACCGTCGTATGTATAGGTACTTTTTACAACTACGACCATCCTTCTCACGTACACAAATGGCGGCTGTAATCGGTTCTCATCGAGTTAAAATAACTAGGTTGTTAACTTCGTTTACTCCTACTGACCAGAATAATGTTGCCCGTAACCGGCATCCAATTATCTTTCGTACTATACCTACCGATTCATATATTACTACGGACAATAGCCAATAAAGTACACATGGAGAAAGGATGTTGACTGTCTCTTCACTCAAACAACTTACCTACTATTTTTGGTAACTAATTTACACCTGTTTTACATCGTGTCAAACCTCCGAACCATGTCTAACTTTAAGACTTCATATTTTATTTCGAGGCGGACAGTTTTACTGTCGACCACAAGCAAATTTAATACGATGCATGTACTCCATGAATATACTGCATCTAGTGATCGGCGGTTATGTTCAAATGATTCTTTTTATTTATGCATGAGCTTCTGGATAGGAAGTCAGGATGTCGCAATAACATTACGAAATACTTTTAGTCTGATAAGGGACCAAGAGATGTAGTTGCAGCCTCCCTTGTGAAGTGACATGTTAGCAGAACTGACTGATCTACCGAATGAAACTGTGAGAAGTGTCTGGCAATCGGTCTCAGTTGTCAACAATAGAAACCTCGTTGACGCTTTCGGATCGTCTATGTTAACACGCAGATTAGAGACAGGCACTGGTTCTTTGGAGCCCCCGGTGAACGAATTAACAGTCGCAATGCAGTCCCCGTGGTGTTAAAGTGAAAGTAAACCAGCTCGGCTTGCCGTGAGTTTACATCAAATTTATTGTAAAATAATTCATAAGAAGTCAATTATGCGAACAGCTGTTTTCAGTAGTTCTCATCTACCTTTTACAATTAAATAGGGTACATATGTTTTATATGTAAAAATAAGAGCAAGTCAAATGGATCATTATAATCATGGGCATTGGGCCGGATGAAGCCTTCCGAGTCATCTACAAGATTTGTCGATCCCACACCAGAGCTGTCAAATTGCGACTGTTATCAGCGACCAAGGCTATTGCCATCAGACTCTACAACCCTGTCTGTGGGCCCAAAAACAGTTCGTACAAACCCTACATCTCCCTTGAACAACTATTCCACAGCCACTGGAAACACAAGCAGGCGTGAACCACTTGACACCGAAGAATGCATGTCTCGCGGTAGGCACGAGTGATGATGTCACACACTCACTAACATTCCCACCCCACCCCTCCAGTAGACTGTGGTCCACCCGAAATGATTTCAATGATCCATTCGACTTGCTCTAATTGTTCATATATAAAACGAATGTACCCCCATGTAATTGTAAAAGCCCGATGAGAATCATCGAAAACAGCTGTTCGCGCAATTGACTTCTTATTAATTCTATGGGAATCTGGAAACGGACGTAAAATACTTCTCTCACTACACTTGTTTTAACGTCAATGAACAGATTCCTTTTCGGTCAACCTACCACTAAGCTGAAATACATTTCTGGCTAGATGAAATTAATAAACTGGCCAGACTACTGCATTGTCCTTGAGGCGATCTTTTTCATGCTCAGTTGGCTATGTGACTAGCTAGTCACTAATATAAGGACAACTGACTGCACAGCAGTCCTCTATCAGTTAGGAGTAACCGCACCTTAATGATACGCGTAAAACATACGTACACCACCCGAAACTCCTGCCCGAAAGCGCACTTGTTCACGCCATAAATACGAACAGATTCCTTGTGTCACATTCGCGTGTGGCCAGCTTGGGAGACCTAAGCGTTTCTGTTTCGAAATATATGGTAAACGCCACTACAAAGTGACGGTATTTGTTAAGTTGGATCTGTGTATGTCTATTATGAAATGGGCCCACGAGGTGATATAATATCACATGTGCATTTAATGAGAAATCACAAGTAATTAGAAATTCTACAGTAGAATCTACACTTCAAATTATGTAGCAGTACGCTGTGTGTTGTCTAAAAGCATGAACGGGAAAAATATGATTACAGGCATATGAGCTACATTGCTCGCCAGACTTTGCATGTGTCCACTGATAGCCGGCATACACTTTCTCCACGTTGGTTAAGCCGGGCAATGACCCAAAAACGATCCTACCACTCATCCACGTTATGTGTGAGACGTCCGACTAGTTCTATCTTGACAGGTGGCGCGGAGTTTGTTGCACTCCAACAAAACGGTCTAACGAAAAACTCATCGGTCCAAATAATGTTGGGTTAACACAGAAAGTTATGGTTAACGTCAGGAACGGATGAGTGAATATCATATTGTTAATACAGTATTTTAAAGAAACCTTACCTGATGATATAATACGAGAACATCATCATATAACGTTAACTCACTTCATCCGATTATAAACCATCTTATGCACCTAAAGGTCTTTGACGAATAACCCACAGATAAAAATTATTTTACCGTTGATTATAATGGATCGTAGTTTAAGGCTGACAGTGCTAAAAGATCTCATTGTAGCAGTATGGTAAGGGTAAACACCGCCATTCGTGGCACTCTTACGCTCATCTATCAAAATGTGACCGGACATTTTCAGCCTTAGACCGTAATATGACCAGCGCTACCGTTCAGTCTGTCAATAGTTGTTTACGTTGTTAACCAAAGATTTGGTGCATACGTGAGAGGTGATGGAGAAACAATCGATGGAAATTCATTGAGAAAAAGGCCGTGTCAATAATTCTAAGAATACGGACTTGTCATTGACTGCGAAACATTGCCACGCCCTGAAACCATTACAGCTAACGATATGAGTGATCACCTACTCCTAAATCTGGCAAGCCGCGTATCCTACCTTGCCGAACAAGACTTTTATAACCCATGATCTTGTCATTACCTGAAGACTTTGCGATCTCTCCCAACTTTTAATAACTGAAATTAACAGTCTGCGTTGCAGTAAACGCGTCATTAGTATTCGGAACAAGTGCATTTTCAACACCAATGTTCCCAGTTAAGAGCTTTTGGAGGTCCCAAATATGCGGTGATGGATTCTTGTGACATTTATCTGACCGGACGACTCGATACACGTTAACTGGTGATGACAACTGTGATTGAATGCCGATAACCCGAGTGCATCGTTCACAAAAAAGGGCCACATCTCTGATAAGCAAAATAAACCTCAGCATACATATATTGTAAACCTTGTTTTAAATTAATAGATGGACATCTTTCCAAAGTCGGAAGTGACAAACATAGCTGAATATAGTGTGGACTTTCGCTATCTTCGGAGACACTTTGACGACCATATTACAAGCCGATCAGTTGACAATATCCAAGTAGGTGGAACGATTAACACTCTCGAGCAACCTGTTTGCAGAGAAAAAGTTGGTTACTGTCACGTAAACGTAACCGAAATTGCAAGTGAACTGGCACAGTATGTCGAAGATAGAAGAGTTTGGTTAACTGTGTTTGCAACCGTGGAGAACTGGCACCCTGGCGGCTTGAACTAAGCGCAGCTGCAGAGCCGTATACGCTTGAGTTAGTGCAGACTTTAGTTTATTTAATATATCGTACCTTTTCTGCTCTAATGAAATAATTAAATGAAACTCGTTTTGTTTAACAAAAAAGCGTGATTGCGACGACTCCAATAGACTTAAGAGACGTGAGGTGCAATTTATTTTACTGTAACTTTGACCACGTTCGGAACTTTTGACATGATGTGTCGTGTAAGCCACGAAAATATGGGCTCGCCGTTTATGCTGTGACCACAAAGTCAAACTGTGTGGTCACTGAGAGTTTACTAGGATATAATTTCTCCCATTACTGAGTTCTTATCAGCTTCCCTGGTCTTTCCATAAAAGTCGGCAAACACAGTGGCAATTGGTCTTAGCACGTTAAAATCCGTCAGCTAAGGACACAGGCAGCCTGAGTCTGAGTATGCACTTTCAGTTAGGAGACTGTCTGGATTCGCTTCAACTGAATTCGTTGGACTGTCCACAACGTCGTAATATCACCAATTGAAATTAATGCACCCTATATCACTCGTAATTGTTTTTGCCTCAATTCAATTCACCGTTTAATAATACTTTCAGGACACCCACAGTTCTTGGACGGTTTTAACTCCTATGCGTCATAGTAGGATGTGCAAATTTGGTTAGCTCTATGTTTACGTTTCACTGCTTGTAAACCAGCGAATCACATGCATCGGTCAGACCGTGTCGGTTTTTTGAAAGTTTTACTTACCTACAGGATTTCGTGTAATGATGTCGTTCAAATGGGATTGACTATCACAAGCTTTTGCTTTGCACGTTACTATCAGATAAAGCCGGAAGACAACGAAATGCTAGGCAACTTGTCAACTGGGTCTACACAACACTAAAGCATCGTCTGCCTAGAGGCTGTAATAATAAAATCGATAAATGATAGTAGTTGTTTTCCAATTTCATTAAAAAGCAGTGAGTGGGTACAGTGTGCTACCTATAGATTTGCTAGCAAATTAACGCACGATATTTTTTTGAAAACGAGGTTGACGTTATCAGGACACAGCAAAAGTAGAATCTCAAGATAAACCAACGATATCGAGAAAGAGAAGTGTTCCAATGACGTGCACATTTTTAAGGAGTGATTAAATTGTCCCTTCGATTAAAAGGTGCACTCATTATTTGATATGTAAGAACTATACTACTTCTCAGTGATAAGTAGCCGGAGCTAATTACGCATCTTAATGACGACAATGTACCTAAATGGCTGGAGACGCAGTTAGAGAC
>JTDE01002546.1:88126-101507 GCA_014338405.1 Paragonimus skrjabini miyazakii
TTTAGATTTTTCATTTTCGGTGTCTGTTCGTTTAATCCCTTAAGCCATGACTTCCGCTCTGTGGAATTTTGACTCGTTTAAAATTAGTTACATGTCCATGTGTGATCAGAATGTACGAAATGTTACTCCGGAGAACATCACATGAATTGCGTCTTCTCATTGTTTTATTCAAGTTCATCAAGGGAACAAACTGTTTCAAGTTTCAGACAATAAACGAGACAGATCGTGATAGATCGCATTATGGAAGAGAGGACGATAAATTACTTGAAATACAATGCAGTTGGATTAGCGTGACTAGTGCGGATGGCGATGATGGAGGTTGAAAAAGTAATGTTCAGAAGGGTGCGTCATCAGTTCTAAACAACGGATTTATTATTGTTGCCATAGACACTTTTAATCTCTAACGTCTTCCTCAAACTCGCTGCTTGTTTTCCGGTAGTTCCTAAAGACCGAGAGTGTTTTAACCTTCTCATGAAAATATAAAAATCGTGAATGTCACAAGTAAGTCACGACTGTTTGTTCAAAAACGATGTACACTGCCGAATATGATAAGGCACGTGGCTATAATGGGACGGTTTTTCAGATTAGTGAGATGTGTGGCCTCCCTGAACTGAATCTGAATAAATGTGAATCTCGCCCCAGCAAGCACAATTCACTCTTAAACAACCAAGCGACTTGGCGGTTATGACATGATAAGTGACCATGCCGGAGTGTTCATTGTACAGAAATGAGCCAAGTACCACTTGGAGGGAAGGTGTGTGGCGATTTGCAACAAAGAACTGTTCAGGAGGGCGAAATTTATCCGTTATGTAAACATGTGTAACACAATGCGTCATCGCCCGGAGAAGCCATAACACCCACAAATCAGGTGCTTACTAAATGTTTTTCCGGGACAAACTGACACACCGTGGAACACGTTGTTTTTAACGCAATGCGTACACTGGGAAGTTGGATCGTCAGAAGACACGCAATATGATTCAGCACATTGAGCGTCTATAGCATACCAGTAGAAAAACAGTTGTCATGGTAGACACAGGCGAACAACCAGCACGTGCACTTTGTACGTTGAGTTGCGAGATTCCTTGATAGACACGAGCTTAGTAAATCTCACATGCACATCTATAATTCATCCAATGATTCAATGTGGTCCGGTACAGTTTGCCAGGTGGATTGTATACAAACATATGTTGTTGTTGTTTATCTGATCACTATTTCTTAGGTAAATCCACGTGCGATCTTTATTCATTCACCCAACTCAAAACAACTCCATGCCGACGGATATTGGATGATTGCGTACAATCATCGCATGCAAATGTTTTGGTCGCTTGACGATTCTTGGACGTGATGATGAAAAAAAACGATTCTCGGGAACGGTTTCTGTGAATCTGCGATGGAGATCTGATATAGGTTTCAACATTTAGTCTCAATCCTTCCTCCAGAGACCTGATGGATATCTATATCAGGGAGGCCATATTGATAACACAGTAGTGCCTATGTTTTAACCATGTTTTTGATTTGTATGCCGTGGGCGGACTGGTGGTTTGAATCCGGAATGAGGTCGTCATTCTTCTGCTCTTACGGCAGAGGTGTCTTACGTTAAGGCTAGTCTGCATACTTGTGCTCAGTAGGAAAATTGGGGAACGACTGATTCAAGCGATTGAATGAATGACACAACCCGCGAACAGAATTATGACGTCGGCTTCGACTGCACATAGAAGGGCCTACAACCTGTAGCAAGGCACTGAAGGATATCCTAGTATTGCAGCCAATCACTGGATGGTATAGATTTTAACATATAGATTGGCTAGCCTATCAAACGTCTTGGTGAAATGCACAAAGACGTAAAGCTCCTGGTTGCATCGAACACCATGTGTGTTGAACTGTGACAGGCCCGATTCATATGCCCCTTCTTTAGAACACTGTGTTCCAGTACCCCGATATATATATATATATGCGTAGGTGTTGTTCATGTGAGGTAGAAGAAGTATAGGTACATGTTATATTAGTGATGAGTAGTCCGGGATTGGGTTAATCTCAAGTTGAACATCACCCACAATTGATCGCACCTGTCGCATCCCCATAGATTGTCCAGTCGGCCCCTTTAGAACAGAGGAAGCACCAGACTCCAGTTTCATTCCGATTAGAGCTCGTCAGTAGTGCATATCCTCGCCACTGCCGGGACTAGAACTCCGGCCACGCTGTTCATGAGGCAACCGTGGTTACCACTGCGCCATTGACCTCACATTAGGCACGACCAAATTATCATATGTGAACGCTCAACCACTTTTGCTTGTAAGTAATGATCAGGTTGCCGGATCGACTTGAGAACAGACACAGTTGGTATCTCTTAACTTCAATCGATGATCTCTCGACTAAGACATCTCTCCAAGTTGAAGTCACAGAAATCATTAACTTGTTGAGCGGTATCTTGATTAATGATGAGTAGTATGAGAGTTTGGTTCCCATATAGATTGAACATCACTGACAACTGATCGCAGCCCTCGCATTCCCATAGACTTTCCAGTCCAAATCACCGTATGTTCCCATTGTAGCTACTGCCAGTAAACCGGGAACTGAAGTAAAGTCCTGAGGTTTTGCAAACGTTAATTTACCATTACAAACACATACACAAACAGTTAGAATATTTACATATTTAGGGTTCTGATGGGTATGGAAAGTTGACATTTAGGACAAATCGAATTCTTTCCTAATCTGTAGGCATTTGTCGGCTCACTTCATCCGATGTGCAAGTGCTCTCAAACGTCGCCCTGTAAGTTGATACAAAGCTAGTCATAATTACTAAGTTGTAACAACCACGGGGCACAAATACACCCCTAAAATTTTCTCGCACACTTTAAGTGGTATCATAACTGTTATATCCCCAAAGTCAGAGGCACGTGTGTTGTAACGAGTAGCAAGCATACTCGCACATAGCCATCAAAGCAACAATATACATACGAATCGATGGTCTTACCTAAGTAATCGGAACAATGTTTAAGATAATCAGTGGAAAATTAGAAAGGCAAAGTGCAAAAGGACCAGGCGTTCCTCAGTGCTCGGGTGGACGGCGCATGCGCGGCCGCATTCCTCGAAACCACATAAAGTCGTGTCACGACGACTTTGTCGCGTCGCAGGGTTTCTTTATGAAAGAGGCTACCTGGAATGTCTACTGTGAGTGGTGTTCGTTTGAAAGTACGATTTGCTGGGTTTTGGTAACACAGCGAACACAAAGCGATGGATAAGACAACTGAAGCCTGTTTAAAAGAAACACAAATCTCACAAAAAGGGGCCCATATAGTTTATTGTCGTGCCAATTGTGGGCACACGTGTAAACACTGGTTAACACAGTTTTATTGTGCTGGTGAAACTCTACAGGAGCAAGTCCTCATCCGTCGAACGCTTTCCGCACGCCGACCGCCTAGTGACAGCCCACAACATCGCCCAAGCGTGTGAAAATAAACAGACAGTGACCGACGGGCTTGTAATGGCGAAACGTGTTTAGTATAACGAGATCAATAAACCGATTGCTAGGTTAGCTACTCCGACAATAAGTCATGCAGGCGAAGGGTGGTATCAAGTCTACATGTTGACGGTCGGTATCACCAGAAATGATCGATAATTAATGATAACATCGGTACTGTATTGGACAATTGTGTACCTTAGATCTACACAAACAACACAAGGGACAACCCTAACGAGTCTGCATTTTGTTGCCACATGCTATTTTGATCAGACTAGCCATCACATGATGGTAGTAGATTATGAACCAATGAAGTGATTTCATGTTACCTACTGGAGCTGTACAAAACTGTACCACGTGGTCACTGCTGATGCCAGATGGCGTGATTTTGGAAGCGTCAAGTACAAAAGTAGTTTCAAAGCTGCACACACTAAAAAACGACACACATTCACACATTCATTTGCGGTAACTGCAAACTGGTTGAAAGTATTCTTACAGTTTTTTGACATACACAATGGTGTGAACCAAACTAACTCCAATCACTGTATGCGCACCTATCTATAACTGTACGTATAGGGACACATCACGCACTTCACAATGACTTGTTCACTGAACTCACCTTTGTTTTCATTGAATACTGACGACTGTTGCTAGAAGCGCCCATCCACCTGTGTCCGTGCAACGTGTAACCAACTGTACAAATCTCCCAATAACAATAACTTGGTTTACTAAAAGTTGTTCATACCAAAGGGATTATGGACGCAAAATAGAATAGTGCCAAGTGCGTATCTACCACAGCCGATTCATATTATTCAAAGACGGTTAATTCAATAGGAAACTTTTTAGCCAATCCATTCATCATTGCACAAGCGTACTGAGTAAAACCTTTTTACAGTCAGACCTAGAAGTAGTGCCCACACGTTATAAGCAGACAAGTCAAGAAGACGTGTAAACTAACCAGTCATGACTCCAGTAGGTATATTTTTTTATGGAATGTACTAATGCACCCTATATGGATGTTGTGCACTAAATAGCCCATCAAAACCGAGTCGCACTGTAATAATTCTCTATCGCATCAATTCGTCCACTCGCATAATAAATGTGCCACCAAACTGCCAGCAGACATTACATCAATATATAAGGACTGGTAAGTTACCCCATGAGTGAACCGAATGAATATTCACCACTTGTACCGATGAGATGAGTTATCCGACCACACATTTAGTACTGAGTGATGGACATGGATTCACTTCGCACACTATTTGACACTTTAGGTCTTGACTACAATAACGTGTGCAGTCATCCAGACTGCCCATCCAAGTTTTGCGAGTGATTATTCCAGTAACAACCACCAAGCCGAATCAACTGATAAACCGACGCGGTAGGTCAATGGCGAACACTCGGCGACCTATCACTCGGTCTGATATTAAAGAACTTGGAAAACTGAAATTTCCTCGCTGGACTGGAATTGTTATAGAAACTAATAAAACAGTGAATAAGCGTCAAACCCTATACACGCATGAAATCAGCAAATCAACAAAGTTCTTATCAATAACGAACAGAACGGCAGCATCTCTTAAAAACGTCTTTAGGTGGGATTTTAATCTGTTTGAGTTGCAAATATTTCTCTCTCTGATCCAATATTGCGAGTAGGGACAGTACAGAGATACGGATGAAATATCGTAATGCAACAACCGGATTAGTAAAGCTATTCGAAGGCAGGTACCATTTGTGACAAAAATCGAGAGATGTTACAAAGACTGACACTACAATTGCAAAAAAATGTATATCCTAACACCTCACTCAATTCTGTCCCGTTTCCAACTAGTAGGCTGACACCCATACTTGTTACAAATATGTATCATATATATTCTGATATTTGTGCAAAATAAGCCAACAACTGCGAGAAAAGTGTACACTGGACTTTTAGTAATTGAATGATTGCTTCTTCAGCAACACCGTTTGTTGTTTAGCTGAAACTGAAGAACAGCGCCACTGAGGTTCGACTGCATACAAAAGCCAGTTCTAAAACAGGGGCTTCTGTCCTCTTTAATGATATGCTCCCACTTTTCCTTACTTCCTGTAACGCTGCAAAATTCAATTGGCATCTTTGTCTCTAGAAGATTTCAAAACAAACACTCCTCAATCGTCTGGTTTCTTCTTTACCGAGGATTTTTTCTAGTAATCTGCTCCAAAATAACTGAGAGGCCCACAAGTTTTATGTGATAAATATACATAAGACGAAATATCGACCCGTCTGATTAAGCAAACCGGCTTGGAAAAGTCTGTGTTCATTGCATCTCAAGTGTAGTATGCACAGAGGAAAGTATTTCCGACGCAAGATGATGTAAGGGCAAAAAACAACAGAACAGGATCAAGCTGTTTAAGCAACTCAATGTGAACAGGGCAAGTTATGTTTCGCTTATATGCTACCTAGGAAAGAACTGTCTAAAAACCGCAACTGTGGCAGACCGAAGAATTCAGCTCCGCTTCCCTATTCCGGGGAGTGTAACTCTTCAAGTTTGAGTGCATTAGGACTAGCAGTCCAAAAACAGAGTGCCCAAAAAGTTTTGCTGTAGAATATTTGAAGCTAACAAACTTAGTTGTTTCGACTGAAGACAACGATAGTCGACCGTTGACACGTAATACAGATTTTGGTTGACGGAAGTTGAATATTTCTTGCAATTAATCGCAGGTTAAAAAGTGACACCGACTTTTCAGCCAGTCCAATTGAATGAATCAGAAGCTTTGTTTGCGTTAGCTTGGTGATAGTGTACATACCTGTCACTACCGTGATTTGAACTCCGGTCAGAAGGTAACCGTGTTTAACTCTTCGCTACTGTCGAAACCAGCAAGCTCACATGGGTTGAATTTTAATTGCGTAACAGGGTGTGCTGCTGTGTTGTTGACGCCGTTTTAGTTTACGTTTGTGTAAGTCGTATGCATGGATTACTGGGCCTTGGGCTCATGGTTGGCTGTATTGTTTCCTTTTACAGGACTGTTGCTGGAACGCCTACTACAGAAGAACGTTGTCCCCGGATGTCTCCGTTTCCCCAAAGTTGGTCCAACAATCAGGCTGGTATGTTACAATATACAAGCGTTCAGCTACATTCGTTTGTGTACAATCCTCGGATTGCCAGATAAGGTTTATTGAGGTTGCCACACAGTTACTGTGTTTCCTCTCAAGGTGATCGGACAACTAAAGTATTAGTTACAAATGAATGTGATTGAAAGTTTGCTTGTGATACTTCTGTTGTGTTTAATATGAGGTCAACGACTCAGTCATCAACTCAGTCGTCGCAAGAAGGAATATTCAGTTTCAATTCCACTTGTAGCATCATTTCACGTATGCTTAAAACGTTATGCATCACTTTACAAAAAAAAGTACCACGTACTTGCTTATTCTTGTTGGACCTCAGATAACTATGTAGTTTTATTAAAGACGCTGTTTTAGCCACCATGGGTGTTGTTGCATAACCGTTTGAGTGTTATTCGGACCGCACTGGTCGATTAGGGCTTTTGGTGTACAATTTAAACTCCATCAATTTTAAGGACATTAAACTGAAACAGTCCTTCACATAATTGGCTGCCTGTTACCAATCAACCAATACGAAACACCGAATTCTACAAGCATTTGCATTCTACCTGCTACTTTCCAAAAGGACGGTGACAAACGCTAGTTTTACACCAGTATAGCATGAAGTTATAGATAACAACTCTATGTCCAGATCAGACAGACGCAATATCAGGTCGTGGTTGGATGAAAAATGCTGAGTTTCTAAGAGATTCTGCAACCACATAATGAACTCACTTTTTTCCAGGATACCAATCAGCAAACCGAACACTTCCGATTAGGTTCGGGTAGACCATGTTAGTTATTTATTTATTGGCAATCTGTTATTGGACACTGCCTAGATTTTGTTTCACTTCCCTCAATGGTGCAACTTTTGACAGACTTGAGCGAAAGTACAGTACAGTACTGTTTGAGTGAATGAAAAAGGCGGGACTCTTTCCAATTTTCAAATCGATCGCCTCCAGATCAGATCAACGTCAAGTTCACTAAACTCTGCAGCAAGTGAAAACCCGATAAGACAGAATGTGCATTAGGTAATGTAGTTCTCAACATGAGTCTCACTATGCACGAAGTCTAAACGCCAAACCTCGATCTGGATAATTAGACAATTCAATCACGGCAACAATGGAACCAATAACTTACTAGTGACACGGACCTGAAAAACTGTCCAATAAAAGGCTGAAATCGTATATTAACGATTCACATCTTACAACAAATTCGTGAAGAACAGGTTCCAATCCCACCTGGAAGGTATTGACCATATTTTTATCCTATGACAAGTCATGCGGCAGCAGCACTATTATAAGCAACAAACAGTCGTGATCTCCCTAGACTGAAAAGCTGCCTTTGGTTCAAATATTCGTAACATCCTGTCAAACAATCTAATTCAGAAAGGAAATCCAGAGGAACACGAGTCTGTTCAGATCATGATACGCTGATTTCGCAAGCAATGTGCTAGTTTATGGGCAACAAGCTCGGGTGTTCATTACGTCCAGAGGTCTCGATAAAGGGTATCAAACACTTCCTTCTCTATTCAATGTTACACGGACAACATTTCAGGGGACTCGCCCGAGGAATTCAGTAAGCTTATTGTGTTGGCTCCGCCCGGTATTAGTTTGACCGACAAGTATAACACAAATGGCATTGTCCTGTTTGGATCCGTTCCCAAAGGTATGGCAAGCCATGCTAATTAAGGTGGATGATCGGACTGATTTGTATAAATTGTGCCTCGCAAATTCCAAATGCAGAGTGTTACATTAAGAGCAAGGTGTCCTCATCCACATAAGCTTAAGTGCAGGCAGTTCACCCGAGACTGCGGTAGCAACGGCTCACTAGTGGGAAATACTGTTGACGAGTTGTCATAAAAAAACAGAAACTATGTGCTGTCTGCCAACCTGCGCTATCTGAAGCACCATAAAAAAGAGACGTGTGCTTGTGCACGATCTAATCGTTTTATGTTTATGACGCGTAGCCTGTTTCTGATTAAAATATCGCCTGATTACCACCAAGACCACAAACAGTTGGGCAAAACCATGGTGTTCAGACAAAAACATTATCACAAAAAGTCAAATCCATGCTTATTCGTTAATAAAGCATGCAAATATAGTTTGCTTAGTTGAGAACCATGGGATCACTCACGTTATTGTCTTAAAACGTTGTGAGTGGTAGCGTGCAGCAATCAAAACATACGTATGTCCACAACAGTCCTAGTTCTTTCTAGTTAACATCATTTTCTGCTTTCTTCTTTATAAATTTGTTCTTCCAGAATACTCTCCGTCAATGTTACAGTAAATAGTGGCTCGAGCCGTAATACCACATGGTCAGACTTATGGCTGCAAAGATGAGTGGGCAAATGTATTATATTTGACCACTGGTTTTATCTGGACGAATGTCACTTCTGTCGCTGCAATAAATCAAATCACAGTTCAGTGGTGGACGATGGACAGTGCCTGGTCCCAACTTATAAAATTATCTGTGGCACACAGATACACAATCAAGTTTACAAACGTAGAACGTACCAAATTCGATATAAGGAATCAACCTCAACTGTTTCAGTCGGTTAAAAGAACACAGCAGGACAAATACGGAGATTAGCGTTAAGCGGATTGAAGAAAGGGGATGGCAATGAGACACTGTAGCAGGATACTGCTGAAAGAAGAATAATCACTTAGATATAGTGCCTATATAACGCCACAAACAAGCATGTGTACGACCGGTTCCTGGAGATGCATGCAAAAATCGTCCCGTTATTGGGTGTGCGAACATTCACCACCAAAAAGACATTACTTTCTAAGTTTCAGACACATTCTAATGTTGTACACCATACACCCTTGTTTGTGAACAGTGTAGGGCGTATATTCAGGAACTAAAGGGCAGGTCTTAACGCCAGGAAGATGAGGGGTCAGAAGCGACTGCTGGAACCGTGTGTGTGCACTATGGAAGATGGATCACCAAGGCAAACAATAATGCGCGGAGGCCAAATGTGTGTGGATACACGTCAGCCAGGCAACAATATACGCGTTCGTTGTCCTATGTCTTCGTACAATAAACAACTTAGCAGGCTAACCGACCTCCGCGGTCACCAAAAGGTATAATAGATGAGGACTCGGCCATGAACCAGTCTTTCCTCCTCTGAGGTAATGCAGTATGTCGAGTCTGCAATTATGTACCCTCAATGACAGCATGCGCCATCTAGAAATAGCGTATACAATGATGTACTAACTGCATGATATTCATGAAAAGAGTTGCACCCTACAAACGAACGTTTTAAATAAAACAGTCCTATTGATGGCTGGTATACAGCCAGGTGAGTTGTCCTTCAAAAGAAACTACTGTTGGTCGGTCCCGTCAATGTACGCCTGTATACAGGGATAGTAGTCATCAGGTTGGGTTAATGCCTATCTAAATAACAGATAGACTAAATATAAGCAAACCAATATAGAACGCTGATCGGCGACATTCAGCTTGCAGTGGTGTCACAATAAATGCATGGGATGGAACGCAACGAAAAAGAGAAACAACCTGCGAGTTAAAATATACTTAGAGGGTATGGCGACTTATAACGTGCATCAATGACAACGAACTGTTGTCAACCGAAGGTGACCGCTGCGCTTTGGACTTCAACCATGAAGTATAGAAAGTACTACTGAAGAGAACTTTCACATGAAAACTGTTACGTCTTGAACCCGGATTGCACACTGACCATTAGACTATCGGCTGCAGCTTGACCCAGCGCATTCAAACAACAAACGATTGAGTGGCATACGTAAAACGCGTCCTAGCCATCGAAGTCAGTGAAACGAGAAGGATAAACCGATTGATTGGCAAAGCTTGCCGATACTAAAACGCTCAAAGGAAGATCCTACCGCATGCCGTTAGTGATTTGAAGACAAGACTAATTAAGTACACGCACTATCTGAGCGTTCGCCGTGCGGATTGGCCCAATTTTGCAGCCATAAGGACAATTTAGACAGCCGCATCATACACTCGGTCCTTGAAGGAAAGACTGAGAAAACGACGTTGGCATAGAAAGTGTCATTAGGCAAATACCACCCAGACCTTAGCTATACGATTTGCAATTTTGTCGAAGTCTGCAAGAGTTGACACAAACTTCAACAAAGGCGACAGCCTCGACTACATACGACCGGTCACTACCAACAGTATGCGTCGGTACTAGCTTCTGACAGTTTTATTAATGGGCCTCAGTCTGCTTTGTGACAACAGTTTACAATTCGTATCGAACCGACAAATTGTAACCTGCAACCGGACTGGAAAGCAATATTGTCTATATACGTGAAGTCTCAAAAAATACTCCCACACTTCCGTATCCCCAGCCGATCGGAACGCTCTTGAAGATCACGTCCAATGCAAAACCAAGGTATGAGAAGTAGTAAATGGATTTTCATATATCTAAAAAAAATAAAGTACAAATACAAGTGTAATGTAAACATAAGTGTATGTAAGCATAAATCGAAAGCGAGATGGAAAAAAACGTAAACGGCGAAAATAAAGAAAGTCACACGTATGTACACAAAAGAACAGAAAAGTGGTTAACTTACCACATATTTGGATCAGTACAGTGTACACAGATTTTTTAAACAGGCACATATGTCAGCTGCGGTACTTGTCCATAAACGAACGTTTAGCTTTTTTGGACATAGCTAGCGCACGCTTACGTTCCTTCGAAATACGAGCTTTTAGGCGCTCACGTGACAACTGGGCACTTTCGCGAGCTAGTGAACGTAGCCGGTTTTGATCAGTCATTGGAGGCGCTTTGCCTTTGGCGCGCAGATAGCGAACCGTGTAGCGGGTAAGAATCAACGTCAGACCATACCGAAACGGGGCGACTAGTTTATAAAGAACAAGACTTGTAGCCAACGTGTTCACAGTCCCACCACCCATGCGCAAAGGTTGACACATCCAATTCGGGAAATTAGCCGCCTCGAAAAGGTCCAGCAAATTTATCCCACTGCGGTTGAGAAGAATTTAAAAAATTACGTTAACGCCACAAAGTTTTGGAGGCTCATTAAAAGAACAATAACGGGCAAATTAGGATCACGATGACAGAGCAATCGTAGCAGAGACATCGGGTACCTTCATGAGGAACAGCCTTCAGTCTGGTTCAAGAGTTAGAGCCTTGGCTAACTCATGCATAGTTTCTGGATTAAGACAACTCATCATCATCAACTAGCTACTAACAACACCACATGTCACACAGATAACGTCAAAAGGGCAATCATCACTGTGATGCATATAAAGAAGTCAAAATACTGTATGCTACAAACTTGGTTTTTGAAAATAGAACTCAATGCTTAACAGCCTTCTAGCTCTTTCAGTGAAAGAGTGCCTTGTATTCGGAGCTGTGGACAACGGACGTTATCAAAATGAATGACTGTCGGTGTGGTAGTCACACTGTTCAGTTTAGTTCAATAGAATATCGAGACGTGCAAGTCATCACACCACGTTAATGTATAGGCTCGTTGTGACATCATAAACAAGAGGCAGTGAAGAGAGTCGGGATTCAGCAGCAATCAATTTGCTAAACTTTATGGATGAAAAACACCAAAACTGGGTCCATTCAACGCACCATGATGCGACCGCGAAGGCGCTTGCAAACCATACGCAAGAGGTCAGACCATGGATGACCAGAACAACCTTTCCGTATATCGCGTAGGATTCCTTGAAACGCTGAATTAAGCTAGATTTTCTGGCATTAATATTTTTTTCCTCATCATCTTCAACCGTTGAAAACAATCTTTTAGTTGATGGGACTAGAGGAAGAGCAGGATGAAAGGGCTGCATGGAAGGAAAGGTAGTTTGATAAAAACCGTTCAACAAACGTTCGCCATGAAACATATTCTGCAACCGCAGCAGCCCACGTGAAGGGATAGCTCGAATCACAGGTGAGGCCAAGAGAGCAAAACGTGTGGTGGCAACTGGAAGAAGACGTTGACAAATAAACATGTGGCGAATAGAAATCTGGATACGAGTAAGCAATGAGCAGAATCAAGTAAAAATGGCACAGGACAAAATGAATAACGTGAAGCCCCTGCACCGGGAGGCTGGCGGAAAGTAAACAGAACTGCCAGTGTATCGCCTAGGGGAGTGAATAATGGACTTCCGATTATCCGACTTTCAAGATGTGCTGCATGGAAAAAATGAAAACAAAATGGTAAATATGTTTTCATAACGTTTAACTTTAGCACGTCTCCGGATTATTAAGGAAGTTAGAAACTAAAATCAATAGGTAGGTAAAAAAACGAGGGTGTGAAGTCAGTAATCAATTAACGGAAAGCATTCCCAGCATTTCGGCTGGTTGATCGAAGAGACATAGCATTACCGTTATTAACAGTATGAGCATTATTATTGTTGCTATTGTCGTCATCATCATCATCAAAGACAGCAATACATCAGCGGTTCATGCCGATGCATAATTGCCATACAACCACAAAAAAAAGCAAGCTTTATTCAAGAAGAAAAAGGAAAAAGAGATGGAAACTAGGTACTAAACATCTATGTATACAGTGAAACATGTAACATCGTCATCATCATCATCATAACAGCCATGAGCCTGACCAAAAGGTACTGTGGCTCGGGCCGCCGCTCACCACAGCAGTGACGTGGAATATCCTAGAAGAAAAAGTTACTGAGGAGGCTGAGAATTAATGAGAGAAGGTTAACAGGAAGAATTAGAAATGGTATGGACACAAGTCCGCCACTGACTGCGACACATCGCCATCTCGGATAGCGCCTCTAACCAGCGGTTTGAGTGATCACGAGGACCCCATCCAGGCAGGCGTCACCTACCCACTTTGCTCAATGGAGCAGTCAAGGTCTTCATATTTCGT
>JTDE01002547.1:7060-21407 GCA_014338405.1 Paragonimus skrjabini miyazakii
AATGTTACTAGTCCGGGTTTTGGGATGTTTGGTAGGATGAATGTTGTTTAAAGGTTAAGAAGTTGTTACGTGTTCATTCTCTTAGTTCGTTTAATTTATGCATGGGTTTTATGGATCAGGACCTGTCTCTCTATTCTGTCTGCGGTCCTTATCTTATTGTCCATCATTTGGATGTGACACGCAAAATCCAATACTACGGTTTTAGCGGCTGTTTGTCGAACTTAAAAACCTGATTTCACTCAACACGTAACCCGTCAGCATCGTTTCAATTTTGTTTATCTGTCAGGCATCTTGTTTATCCAATCATCGGCGTTTTCATTGCGCTGGTGCCACTGGCCGTCCATGCCCGTTTTGCCAGCGCTCGTTTCGTTCTTCGTCCAGTCTGCAAATGCATATCCGTTGGAAGCATCGTGCGGATGCCGCAGCTGCAGTGGCTGCAGCTGCAGCAGCGGCTGCTTCCGTGAGCGGTACTAATGACGCTTTCAGCTATCTTCCCGGTTTGTCCTCGTACGTGCCCACAGCTAGTATGAATGGTTTACCGGCCATGTCGTTAAACGGAGGTGAGTTATCACTTGTGAATGCACTTAAGGTTTTACTGTGCCGGTTTTTGAGCTTTTCGGAGTTTTTAAGACCATTAAACAAATGCGAGTGTAGGAGTAAGCAATTCGACAGATTCTGCTTCAGCATGGAGCAGTAGAGATTAGGTGGCTTATCATTGCTTGCAATATGTCAACAACAACGAGGTCGATCGCGTCAATCCTACACGGTTGAAAGTTCGATTCCCGACTTCAGAGAAAACGGAAGAAATTGAAATGTTGGGACAAGTTGGCCATGAATTGCTCCTTGAACAGGTGCTTGTAGTTACTGGTAAATGCTATAGGAAGCATGCTAGACAAAACCTTGCTTAATAACGGCATATTTAAGTCATGGATCATACATTCGTACCGTGTTGGAAATGATGTCCATGGGCATTACAAATACTGGCCTAGTCCATCGTATACGTTACTTAGGTTAATGTAATAATGCTCCCATTCCCTACCTGATGTTCGACCACTATGACAAAAGCTTGCTTCTGCGCTTTTTCTTCTTTAAATTGCTCAACGTACGTTTGACTCCTCAGTTATCTCATGGAACTGGTTTCTTCACAACTCTGATACTGCGGGCCTCTGCATTTTCCTCAGCAGTTGAATCAGGGGTTATGTCCGTATTTGCGTTTTCATGACTTTCGAAGCCCTCGATTTTCTCAATTTTCTGTCACCGGTTGTATAATGCCGTAGCTGTTCCTCTTGAACGAGTTTTATCAGTTACCTTTTTGCTTGGCCTACCTTGCCCAGGTTCGTTGGATCTACAAGGTTCTAGTCTTCTGTCTGCCGCGGCCGCGGTCGCAGCGTCAGCCGCGATTGTTAATAATGGTGGTATCCCTGGTGGTGGCGGAACCCTGGGAGGCAGTTCCGCTCTAACGACCATGGCAGTCACTCATGCTTCCACTCTCTCGGCTTCCGGTATGCTCAATCCTCTGGTGCATGGCAGTTCACCAAATAAACGCAAGTGGCGTCGCAAGCCGAAGCCTAAACAAAATGCATTCGGCAGACTGGTGAGTTACAGTTTCTGGGGTTTAGTTTGAGTGTTGTGGTTGAGTTTATTATTACACTAAGTTCGATGATTTTATACGCAGTTCACCTATTCGAGAATGTTTAATCTTCATTTGAGTTCATAAGTTGCTTAACTAAATGCTGCCTGTCGTGCATTATTTCAAACCTCAGTTAATGCAGAGAAGTCAAATGTCTGCACCTTGATTCTGTTTGTTTCTATCTCAGACTGGCGACGGTATGAACATTTTGGCTGGGATCAACTTGAGCGAAGGAATTGACGTAAACGCGGCCGCAGCGGCCGCTGGAGCTGCCGCAGCTGCTGTTGGTGGTCCTGTTCCGCTTGACCGCAAGGGTCGACCGTGCAATTTTCCATGTCCGGCCTGTCCACGTCGTTTTGCCTTTCAGTGTCGATTGGCTGCACATTTGCGATGTCACACTAATATTCGTCCGTTTATTTGTCTCGATTGTGGCCGAGCCTTCACCCAGCGTGGGTACCTGGTCCGACATGCTGCTGTGCACAAACTAGATCGACCGTTTTCTTGTGGACTGTGCGATCGGTCTTACAAGCACTATGGGTCACTAGTCAATCACAAACGGACACACAGCAAACTGGGCGCCTCCGGCCTTGGTAATCTGGCACTGTTGTCCGGCACAGGTATGGATCATTTAGGTTGCGGTTTGTCGACGACCACGATCACTGGCCTGTCTAGTCTGGAGGAGGTTGTAGGTGGTACCGTGAGTCATTCAGAGAAGATGGATGGATCAGGTATCATAACTACTTCAGCCCCAACCATCACGTTATTACCAGTGACCAAGGTTGAAGAGATCCTTCCGGGCGATCTAGGCGGCTCTGTTCGTCAAATTTGCCTGCCTTCTTTGTCATGTCCTTCAAACAATGCGTTAGGCATTCCCGATCGGCATCAATCGGACGCCGAATCTCATGGTCAGACTCACTCGTTACCTCACCAACTGACCGCGACAGCTGTGTGGCCCATTCTCGCACACTCGGGGGCGCAGCAACCTCAGATGCTTGCTTCTGCAAATGTATCACAGATTCGATCTATGGCTTCCTCGTCCCACTTTCCCACATTAACGATCTCACCTCAAGGAATCCAGTCCGGTCAGCAGAATCCGCAACATCAACTTTCCATTTTACCCCCTCAACGACAGCCAGGTAATAGTAACAACCTGTCTATGCTGTCTACTGCAGCCACGCCGGCGTTTGTCACAATGCCGTTGTTTGGTGGTCAGTCACAAACCGTGGCCAATGACGTTGCCATCTCGGCACACCACACTACGCACCATTCTTTTCACAATGCAACGAGTTCCTTGGTGAATACAACCGCGGTTTCCGATTCCTCCCGAACTTCACGCATGCATCCGGTTCAACAGACTACCCAGCTTTCCGTACCTCAACAGCAATCCGCAGCTGGTGCCGACGTTAACACTACTCCCGTGCTTCACGTACTACAACCCTCGCCGAGCATTTTCTTCTCGCCGTATTACCTTCCACATTCGGCTGCTTCACAAATGTAGATTATCAGTTCTTACAGCTGTGTGCGAGGGTTTGCTGTGGGCACCCCGACAGAGCGAATGATCGAGGTGATTCAGCCTTTCTCATCATTCTTTAGTGTCATCATCATCAGTATATAAACAGCTAGTCCTTTGGACCATTTAGAATACAGTGGTTCGGTTCCTCGAGTCGCTCCGTCACTCTCATCCTCTCGAGCTATCATCTATGGCGCGCTGATGCTGCAGCGTGCACAATTGTGATCTTTTACTGCATCTCACCTTCGTTCGCCCGTGTAAATCCTACTATGCCGATACTGTGGACGCATTTGTTCGGCTGTCACAACCGTTGGTTCATGTACTATCCACGTACGAAGCCTGTATGTATGAGTTAATTTCGTTTTCAACCCGACCCGTTTCCCTTGTTTTCTTTTTTCTTACCTCAGATAACGTTGCTGCTCACGTTCTAATCTTGGCGGTTTTTCAATCCCCGGTTGATGACGACTTTTTTTTCTTTTTGTCAATTCTTTTAGCCAATCATGCAATGTGGGGATTATATTTATATCTATATATCTGTATGTATGTATATGTGTGTCAATTCTTCTTGAAAAATGTACGTCCTTTGATTTGTTCTCGGCAATGATCGTCATTATTATTTCCTGATTAAGCGTCTATGCATATGGTCACCGTATTATTTCTCTTCATCACCCGTCCGCACATATATAACTAATTGAGTCGCTGCAGAAATTTTTTCCTACTTTCTTGATAGGATACCGTGTTTTCATATTCTTTTTTAATTTCTCTAACGTACGGTTCTACACACAAACACACGCATTATGTTCGCTATCTGCTATCTTCGAGCAGGCTACTACTCTGGTTGTGTTTGAGGATTGTGTCGGGCCGTGTTACATGGCATCGTTGTCTTCTGACACTAACTGCGTGCATCCTGTACGATGTGTAAAAACTGGCTCCTTCATATATGCTTCTGCTAACTCGCCTGCGCCTACATCGCCGGTTATTCTCTTTGTACTCATTTGTGTCTAGAATCGCCAGAATCTCCATGCTCGATTATGGCCTGCATCATTCTCTTTCACATCATTCCCGCGCTTCATACTACAGCAACTACTATAATACTAATCTTTCTTTTAGCTCCGTTGACCGTGCGAACATTTTTTTACGGATTACTCATTGTATTTTTTTAGCGACTATCTCGCTTTATATATATATGCATATATGTACGTACTTTTCATGAACTTTCCCTACTTATCATTGTCTTCCTCAATTGTCCTCGCTCCTCCCCATTCTTCGCCTGGCCATCCAATCGATCTTGTGTTTGCACATCTATGCGTTGTCTGCACGCACTGGAAACGAACCCAACTGTGTGTGCGCGTTCGTTTCCTGCGGTACGACACGAGTTCTCCTGTAAAAAGGTACTGCAGTTAAATTCAGCATTTTCTGATGTTATAGAATCAACAACAACAGCAACAACAATATAGTTTTTCTACATTGTTCAACTTTCCATTTTGACCTATTATCACAGGTGTCTTATTTATACGTTCTGCTCCGGCCTTCAAATTACACACACGGATTGCTGCTCTACCTAGGTCTAAACAGAAGCGTTTAAGGTATTTTGGATCTCTTCCCTGAATTGTTTACTGCTCGCCGTTGTTATCCTTTTCTGTTTATTAGACTCCTTTAGTCTGAACATGTCTACAGTTGGGAAGTAGACGAGATGGCCCAAATGTTTAGTTTCGTGAGCATACCTCTCAATCGTTTAAATGCACGCTCGCTGTTTACTCGACATTTTCAAAGTCCATAGGAAATGTTATATCTACATTTTTTACTGTCCTCTGATGGATTAGTCGTCTAACTTACTTTCTCATTAACATTTCGTAGCTGTACATTGCCAATATTCCAACACTCATTCAACCATGTAGCTTGGCAAATGTCCTGTGCTCGAAAATCGGCGTCGTGTTAAAAAATATGACGAAATCACTTGTTGTGAACACATTTTATAAAATGAGAACAATTCCCACTTTGCGGTCACGTAGCAAGCAGTCTGAAGTTGGAAAATGATGAGGGACAACGTTTATGTGTCCGAGCATAGTATGGGAGCAAATACATCAAAACCAATATTGAACTAAATCGAACGGGAAAAATACGAGCCTGCCACTCTAAGTCCCCAAGGTTAATCAAATTCACACTTATACTAGGACACAGGATCTCCGGTTTACGTTGCTATTCGAGTGGCACTTTACGGCTTCAGGCAGTCTACTCGCGGCTAGTGATCGCCTAACTCTGCCTCAGTAGTGCCACGTCGTGAGCTAGTGATGTTACTGACGGGATTTCTGCAAGGATGGCAAAGGCACATGGTCTATTCACGAATCTTACTTATTGTGATGACTCGTTATCCACAAGAAGTGTCGCAGTATGCACACGTTTAATTTAAATGCGAATCAGAACCCTTCCCGTTTACGTGGACACTGTGTTCGATCACAATTGTTTCCATCATTCACCTGCATGCATTACGGTTGTGTTAGTCCGAGTCACGATGTTGGAATTATATATATGGAATAGCGAGGGCAGGCAGACGAAAGGAACCCAGATCAACAAGCAGCTCGCATGCTGGCGGTACGGTCGTTGGCGTTGTGATACCTTGGTTTTCGCTTTTTCGCTAAAATGTAGTTATCGAACGCTCAATCAGTAGACCTTTTAATCCCGTCTTATATCATAATGTTAGATGATAGTGTTTATAATGTAGTAAGTAAAGGAATGTGAATATTACCAACCTGTTTAATAACTTGAAACTACCTTATCGTAAACCAGGGTGTCGCGATTGTAGCAGGCGCGACCAAGAAGAACCAAGTTGTGTCGCACATTGCATATCTTAAAGGTCAGTCAGCGTTGGTTTGCACGATGAAGCTTCAGTTACACGTGTAATTCAGTACTGTCTTGGTGATCTGTGACAACAGTTTTGAGGCGCAGGGAAAATACGTAACGTCAAAGCTGCCTTCATTTCAGTGCGGCTGTGTGGGATGTCAACCAGTTCGTGCACCTCTGAAGTACTGCACCCTAACACAGGTTGACATCATTCACAGTTACAGTACTAATTAACCGGGCAACTGTTTGCGCATGAGTTTATTTCGCCATCCCCATACGTTACCTGGCATGGAGACAAACCTGTAGTGACAACAATTCCTATGCTGAACAATGGCGCTGCATTGCAGCATGAACTGTTTGAGAAATCCTGCCTTGGCAGTCGATCCTCTGGATCATTTAGTGGGTTCTACATGAAACAGTGGAATGGGTGGGTAGCAGAGTCCTAATGTAAAATTTCCGAGTTCGGTGTGGCCTCGTAACCCAGCTGGTAGAGCGGTTGCCGCGTTTGGACCAGTTGGTTCGAATCCAGCCGAAGCCCTTCTTTTCCACCATTGGATCTCACGTTAGTCATTAAATCTGTCAAACGACTCAGTGAGAATGGTTGTTCGTTAATTTACAACTTGTTGCGGTAACTTGGTTGATTGGCCGCTTGATTCAGGTCATCCATTTATGGACAGCGGGTAACGTGTTGTTAACTAAGTTGTTATGTCTGAAACCGAGGTGACTCAATAACTTAATTTATTGAAACTTAATAAAGTACCAAGTCCGGATTTTTGTCTGTTTCTTCAGAGATGGTGGTGGGAGTTGGTCTGAACTGACCATTATCCTCCGCTCCATATAAGAGCCTGAAGAGGCACTTCACGATTTAGGGCGCCATATCACCCTCAACACCAAACCACTGTTGTCAGGCTTGTCAGTATGGCATGTGGGATACTCTCGGGTTTTGTAACGGTGAATTTTGAAACACAGAGAGGACCAGGTGATAGAAAAACAGGCTAGGTTCCGGCCCTATCACATGTGTACTGATCGAATGTTGACCTTGCAGCAGAGGTAGTTCTTTTTTTAGGCAGCGGTGGTGGTACGTTTTGGATGTAAAAGCTACTTTCATTTCGGCTGTTCGGTATGCCCTCTAGGGAGGTCCCAATCTTAAGGGAGACCTAGTGAAGCATATCAATTTATTGGAGTCGTATCCTTTCTCTGAGTGCAGAGTGCGCAGTTATGGGTACGCATCCTGGGCGTTCGCTTCAATTGACGCTCGATGGGAGTGCACGATATTTCCTTCGATTTTAACTTTTTGATGGACAGTATTCTTGGGGAAACCGTCAGTGGTTCTAAAGATCTCGGAGTGAAGTTTCTGCTGGGTAGTAAGCAAGCTTATATTGGGTAATCGAGCGACACTTAGTTTTTCTACATGGAACACTCGTCGAACCGATTAAATGGTATAACCGATCTGTATGGTATGCGCTTTACACCTTCAGTGCAGCGTGACAAACTTGTTAAGGGTCGCCCGAGGCTAATGATCGCTTCACCTACTTGGGTTGTGTCATCTCAACAGATTGTAATGTTGCTGACGAGGTGTCTACGAGGCTATGTAAAACGCTCATTGCGTTAGCTATTTCTGGTCACTCGGGGCATCACAGTGATGTCCATTCGTTGATTAAAGCAAGGTCCGTAACGTATGTGTTCGCTCAGATTCGAACTATGAATCAGAGACTTGGCCGTCTGCGGAATATGCGTATGATCAACGGTATCCCATCACCACTGTATCCGCCAGTTAGACAGCATCAAATGGTTTGATGCCGTGAACAACTCGACGGCCCATTGGCGCGTATTTAGAAAACATGGAAGTTCGCTATCGATAATGGAGATAATGAAGTGTACACTCCGCTAATTCGATCACCTACCCCGTATACTGATGGAGCGTCTGTCACAACGTGCATTGTTCAGTTTGACCGCTAATGTTTGGAAGGAATTGTAAGGCGACTGGACGATGACGTGGTTGCGGTCTTTGAACGCTTTAACCGCCCCACTGAACAAGGTTGGTAGGTGCCAACTGTTCCGCTGGGAAGTTCAAAACCATCCATACCACCGGCTGTAGAGCTCATGGACACAGCAGTGTTTCACAGTCAATGGCAAACGTGTATCTGCAGTTATCGACTCTGTCTTGTGAAGTCGCACTGTTTTCCTCTGGGCATTTGTATTTATTTCTTACCCTGCTAATTGATATTTATTATCAGGATTAGCAGCAACTCGAGCCATAGTACTAATGCTGAGTGTTGGTGGTGACGGTACTAATAACAGCAGTCCATGAAGGGGAGATCAGCAAATAAGCATGAGTGTATGAAGAAAATCCAAGCAAAAACAAGCTATAAGAGGGGGGGAAATTTGGCGATTCTTTTTCTTTTTTTGTCCATTGCGATAGTACGCTCTCATTCCGAGCCAGATATGCAGGCCTATTTCCTTGATTTTATGAGTTAACGTTGTCCACATTCGGGAGATGCAACGCGGAATTACGAAGTGGGTTACAACACTTCGCTCATTATCTTATCAAGATAGTTTGCTTAAACTCGGACATCTGTCAGTGCCTCAGTTACACTCCGGAAGAAAGTGTTCGGACTAGGTCACTCGCAACATGGTTTTGCTTAGCTTAAGAAAAATATTCCAATGACACTTCGCCAGAGCTATTGCATTAACCAAGCCGTTTAAACTGTTGAGAACACTTTCGGTTTCCGGGTACATCAAGTTCAGAACAACAGAGTTTGTCGTTACAGTGTCATCAGTAAGCAAATTCACATCAAAACGACGTGCCCATTCATAGTGCCAACTCGAATCTTCGGGCAGCTTGGCCATCGGGGACACTATGCTAACCTGAAGGTATGCCAAACGTTCCATTGATGGTATTAGTCAGGCGCTATGTGCTGAAGTATACTTATAGGATGCTTATTAAAAACTTTCTTATATTCGCGTTACTGTGGACCTTTCAGAAATGAAGACATCCGTGGATTCCTCGGTTTTTTCTTTAGATTGTTCAACACAAATTCAGATGTGGTTTCTCAGCCGTTTCCAATCTACGAATCTTAGTAAATGTGTACGCTAGGCAGATGGTTTGCAGTGTTATCTCTAGTAAATTCGTGGCCCACATCGGAAAACATAAGGCTGCCTCAGTATGTGAAACGGCTCACAGTTCATTAGTAGAGAGTCGTCAATACCCAGGTCGGAAATGAACAACTAACATTTGCAGTCATGTGGAAGTGGGTGAGCGCTCAAATGTGATAATTCGGTCGTGCCTAACGTGAGGTTATCGGCTCAGTGGTAAACACAGTTGCCTCATAAACAGTGTGGCCGGAGTTCTAGTATCGGCAGTGGCGAGGATATGCACTACTGACGAGCTCTAATGAGAGCGAAACTCGAGTTTGGTGCTTCTTTTCGAAAGGGGCCGACTGGAAAGTCTATGGGAATGCGACAGCTGCGACCAATTGTGGGTGATGTTCAATCTATATGAAAGGAAGTCATGGAAGACTCGGTGAATATTTTGAATATTAAATCAACCCAAGGTCTTTAAGTGCAATCTATTTGTTAATGAATACCAAACGAGGGGCGATATGAAGACCCAGTACACTACTGTATTCATCCCGGAAGTGAAAAGGACGGTTTATCGTTGAACAAATCCGTGCCAGTGGTGACCCTACCGACTGACGGCTGTAGCAGCTGCGTAGGAACCATCTAACAGAACTCAGCGGTTTACAAACTTGACGTGAAATTTAAAGAACCAATGGGCCTGTCTGGTGGAAGAATAATTTTTACCAAGAAATCCGTTGTTTCGCCGTGCTTGCGGTAGATTACCTTCATAGGTTTATGTACGCTATGGTTGATATGTTAACCCACAATCCAACCTTGAGGAATATGAAGTAGATTTTTACTTATTCGTACAACGATCAGCACAGAAACGTACTTAGCTTTAACGCGAAAATATTGAAAGGTATAGAGCTACAATCGTCTTCCGAAAGTATGTGTTAATTTCAGAGACATCAAGGCACACTTATAACGGTTGAGCGCAACGCGTGAAATTTTACTATCAAGGGATGTGGAAGCAGACAATCGGTTAGAGGGAATGGTCAACTACGTGGGTCTTTTCTATGTGAACTGTCAAAAGTCACGATAGCCATTTGGCAGCTTGCATATAAACAGCTTGTTGCGACGACTCCGGTTCTGTCCCATTGTGACCAGGAACAATCACTGAAAATGTAATGCGATAGCAGCCAAAGTGGTTTAAGCACAATGTTCATTCAAGGAAGACCGTCGAATTTTTGCAGATAAACGTCAAGACAGCTGCATTAACGGTATGTCCAAGTAGAAACAGATGCTTGCAGTGTCGTGCCATGAAACGATCCACCGACTACATCTTTGGTCATCATGCTCATCCGCACCAAATACAGTAATATATCAGTGGTTCGCGCTGACGCTTAATTGTTTTCTTACGGCTTTTACAGCGTCGTACCATCGATTGAGTCCCGAGGACTTCAGCAAGGGAGACGAACCGGACCTACAGATGACCAGAAAGATGATAATAGGCGCTTCCGGAATTGATGCCATTTTTTACTTCCGCAGTGAGCTATTGGTTTACGACATTCTGAACTTACAAGGAAACAAAATTTTATTTAACAATCACTTCAGCACTCGTTGCTGTAATGCATCAATAATGTTTATTCAAGAGTGATCAATGGTATTAGTAGAGCACGAAACAATGATTGGGCAAGGTATGACGAGTCAAATTCGTAACTGTTTTTCGAGTGGCACCACGTACCGAAGACAAGACCAAACGGCGAAGTGAGCCAAATGATACTCAGTAGACTAAGTTGAAGGTCACACTGGGCTTATTCCAACAGAACAGCAAGACATTTGATCACAGTGAACCGTTTCAGTGGCTATTATGCATAGCAGGACGCCACACTCGGTGATTAACAAATTACGAAAACACTACGCGACACGGAACAGCATAAGACGCACTCTGGCAATTTACAAGCTTAGGATATCAACTTTTCTCAGAAAGTGAAATTCTAAACATCAACTAGATGATCTACATTGACCAGTAGAACGAGAAGGCCATAACAACCACACAGTCAAGGAAAGTAAATGGGTTCCTTATTTCATGCTGCTGCAGAACCACAACACGTCAACAGCGTGCACAATTTTGAATTAAACTCAAACATCGTTTAGCCACCGAACAAGAACACACAATCACTGGTTTGCTGCAACAAACGGCCCAGTTGAAGGAAAGGTAGAAGAGCAGTTATACAGAAGTGTATCGCACAAAGACAGTTTCAAATCCGCGGGTCACCGATTTGGGAGAGATAGTAAAGATCAAGCATATATCGCAAAATTCTTGGATGATATCATATCGAAAGAACCGCGTGAAACAGAAATCGCAGACGACGGTATTCGTAAAAACTATGTTCATCTGTGCGTCCAAACATGTGAGCAGCTGATGACGCATCCGCCTTTCCATTGTAAGTACAAACCATAGAGGGTTATTCAACAAAGTGCACATTCAAACGCTATATTAAAACTGAGGCGGAAAATACCGCTTACTGCCGTTCTCTGCCGAAGTGGTCATACAGTTTTGTTGTTGGTAGTTTCGTGAATGTTCTCCTCAGTCCCTTGAGACTAAACAGCTTTTACTGGGGTTTCAAGTATTCTGACAAATATTAAACATTAGTAGTTTGACTCGTGAAATGTATGCTTTGAGCTTTAGATCGGCAAAGTAGACCCTAGTGAAGTCTTAACGACCGGCTGTAAGGTCGGAAATGGTGTCAAGGAAAAATATATCCGGCCATTTTAACAGTACCACGCTGACAGATAGACAAGAGCAACCTTCCACAGCAAATGAACTTCCAGAGAGCTGGAAGTTGTTTGAACAACCCGCATGGAAAATGAATTGTTAGATCACATGGCCGGTGGTTTAAACATTAAATAATTGTCAGATGGCGCACTTCATTCTGCAATTGCTGGGCATGTCGAGAAGAGGTGAACTGACCAATATAAAGGATAGGTTTCACCGTTCGAACTAATGCATTTATCACTTCTCGAATCAACCATGTCACAAACAACTTGAGGTAAGGTCCTACTGAAAAGTGTAGTCCGTTGACAATCCGAAGAAACGCAAGGCAACAGAAAATGTTCCAACTTTTGAACTTGACGGTCGGCGCTCTGGTTACTGTAACAAGTTCACTCAGTACCGAGGCCGAAATTGCCCTCATACGGTCGGCGAGCGTTCGTCCAGGTACACCGACCACTTCCTTCTTTTAGGATAATTTTACCACACGTTCCATGCACCCTTGAGAGAATCAAAATATTACTGGTTAGCTTAGGACACTTGAATTTCAGCTCATAATATACGATGCTGCCCTTGCTGCTGATTCAGCTCAACACCTTCATTCGTTCTTACACATCAACATTTATTTGCAGTTGCGTTACGGCAATCGAGCAGCGCGTCAATTTATATTGGGAAATGAACATAACAACCGCCGTTTGGGGCACTTTGATAAGACGGCTGGTCGTCCTATTCGCTTCACTAGCACCATATCCTCTGGCCTTTTCAAATGGCGTGCAACACCACCTCTAGACTTCCGAAATCTATCGACAAGTTCTCACGTGCTTAGGCGCATTTGTCGGACCGCTATAATTATCACATTTACATCCATGAATTCACTTATTTATGTCATGATATAAACAAAGCAGACTCAAAACGAAACACGAGGTGCAAGGGGCTTAGTTACGTGACAATTTCGCTGTCAACCTGGCCTGACAATTGTAATGTCCAGTAAGTGGTAGATCATACCATTTCCCAAAGTACCTGACGTCTTTGTACCTCGGTTACCCTATAGTAGGGCATATTAACCTTAAGAAACCATAACAATTTTGAGGTGATGGCCAGCTTGTGTACTTTCGTGTATACTTTTTTTTCTTATCTTCTTTTCAAACTGACTTCAACCTGCAGCGGTCTGGTACTGCCTGTTCAGTTGTTGCGAAAAATGATTGTTGTTTACTCATTGATAAGTGAAATGTTATTCTAAACGGATGTGTCCATTCTACCGCTACGTGAACAAAAACAAACGGAGGATAGAACAGCAGATCACAAAGTTCGAACTTACACTAGACATCATAAGATGTCGCAATCGTCCGACAGATCAAATGCTGCATTTGACATCCTACTCTTCATGGTAAATATTATCGGGTCCGTCAGTAAACACTGTATTCTTCATTAGTGTCCTAATGAGGTGTATTTTCGATTTCAAGAAAGCACTACCAGTTTGAAACAGTAGAACAACGAGAAAACCACCACTGAAACGGCCAGGCCGCATGTCTCCGCAGTTTCATTCGTGCTCGCAACGCAATATCCGACTGTCGTCATATATTACTGGAAGATAGTATCTGCCTCAAGTAATATTAGTCATTGTTTGCTAAAATACCGGCCATGCGACTGCAAAAATCAGACAAGTACTTGACTAACATGCACAATGATGACCAAACTTGCAAACATCCGGTGGGATTGTGTGGGTAACATCATAACCGCACTCGACTCTAGTGCTTCTTTTCGAAAGGGGCCGAATGGAAAGTCTATGGGAATGCGACAGCTGCGATCAATTTTGAATGATGTTCAATCTATATGAAAATCAAAATCCCCTACTACTCATCAGTGATCAAATACCGCTCAACAAGTCAATGATTTCTGTGATTTCAACTTGGAGAGAAGTCCTAGTCATCGATTGGAGTTAACAGACAGTAACTGTGTCTCTTACCGAGGCGATCGGACAATCTGATCATTACTCACAAGCGAAAGTGGATGAGCGTTCACATATGATAATTTGGTCGTGCCTAATGTGGTAAACACGGTTGCCTCATGAATAGCGTGTCCGTGGTTCAATTCCCGGCAGTGACGATGATATGGACTACTGACGAGCTCTAATGAGAGAGAAACTCGAATTTAGTGCTTCTTTTCGAAAGGGGCCGACTGGAAAGTCTATGGGAATGCGACAGCTGCGATCATTTGTGGATGATGTTCAATCTATATGATAACCGCATTCATTTGAGACACAAGTAGGTTGTTGAAATTGGCACGTGTCTTGGGAACAAAATTTGGAAAACACAGACCACACAAACTGCCCTGTCATTTGTAGATGATGTTAGCTCTGATATGATCGTGATAAGCAACCAAATTTTTGCTGCGTGTCTAGCCATACCTCGACACCAAAGGAAAATGGCTTCAGCCTCATTAACGTTTCCGTATGAGTTGCTTGCAGAATTCACATCAGTCGGATTACAGAAACCTTGACCTGACCTTCAACCTTCCTCATACAGTGATAAAC
>JTDE01002547.1:21507-33134 GCA_014338405.1 Paragonimus skrjabini miyazakii
CGATGGGTGATGAGCAATTACACAAGTCCTAAGGATAGTGCAGTCTATGAAAATTACTAGAACAAAGAGTCGCCCGTATTCGGTGTAGGTAGTCCAAGCCATGAACAGATGCAAAAATTTCCGACTGATAGACGTGAACGGTACAGTTTATAGGTACCTGTAAAAGAAATTTCTTCCTGCCGGATTCCCCGGTCATCGGACCGATCCTGCACAATCTGTGACAGCTGCTAGCTTTTGCTTGCGTCGATAGTTAGTGTTCCTCTGCATAACACACTCACGACACCGTCTTGTGTTTACGTGTTCAGTTACTGCTTGTAACATTTTATATCCAAAGTGATTTGAAAATAAGCCATTTAATTATAGAAGACAACGGTGGTGACCAATTACTTTCAATAATTTCTTATCAGATCAATACAGTTATATAAGTTCAACAAAATTAAACTAATATTAACACAACTTCCACTGATCCGTATAATAGGGTGCCAAGTTCCTAGAAAAACGGATTAAGCTGCTCAAACGACGAATGTGATGAGTGGTTAAGAGATCCACTCACAATCAGGTCGCAAGCGTCGCGGCTTAATTTGGTGATGTGACCTTTGGCCACGGCGACTGCAGGGTTTGTGCGAACTTCTTTCGAGAACAAACAACCGGGCTGTGTAATCGAACAGCAAACGAATCGCCATACACTGAACCAGATTGTTACAGCTCGTTCATATGAGACTGAATTCTTACGAGATGCAAGCCAATGGTATAATGTTTTGAACGAACTGACAGAACAAGAGCGTAAGGAATTCGACCATTTAATTATCTCCACCAATTTTCTGACGCTTCATATCTACCGATTCACTCTGATAAACTTCGAAAATCTCTACAACGAACGTACAAAGGAAAAACATGTGATGGACACGAAACAGTTATATGGTTGCGATTTTCGCAACTAGTCTTATTTAGATTTGAGCAACTTAACAACATTCCGGTCTCACAGAAGCTTATAACACATGCTCACCTAACTATGTGCGATGGTATTGAAGCAGCGTACATCGAACAAAGAGCACCTACACAGATGTTCGTTTCAGAAACAATGTGGATCTCGGAAACATGCAAAGTAATGAAATAGAACGAAATGAGGACATGGAAATATAATGTAACTCGATGGTAAACAATTAAACACGAACAAAAACAGATTTGTTGGTACTGATATTTCCAAGTTGTCCAGGTGACGGCGGTAATTAGAGACATAGAATAGCATCATGACTGCACACATCAAAGCGATACGATTTATGCGTATATTTTGTTGCACGCTGAATATGTTCTACCACTGGAAGAAGTTATTTTCAGTTCAAACTACTCACCTGATGACAGTCAGAGGTAAAGCGTAAAACTTTTCCCTAGAGGATGTGACTGCTAAAGCAACATTTTATAAGCCAAGTTGATATTAAACACATGTGTGTACAACGTAGCAACAGAAGTCCGAGTTGATGTGGGCACGGTCACTTTTGAAAAATATAGTTCGCTTACGGCCGACCAGTCAAGCTGAGTTGACAGGCGGACGGGATATTTTGAGGAACACCTTCGCTGGTATCAACTCAACCATGTAGACGACGACACCCGAGCAGTCAGTTATTACATCCCAGACGATCCTCTGTCGGAAGAAGAGTTTGTGAGGCCTAAGATACTGACCCACATCAAAGCCGATCGGATTTCCTTCATGCCCCTTTGAGGATGGTGAAGGGGTTGATATTTGAACCGAAAAAGTCCTTTATGGGGTTTTGGAAACTGAGGGCACCTCCAGACTAACGTTCATCAGTCAACCTGTTGGCAAAAACAGCCTGAAATCTACGTGACAAGCACAGACGCATCGGTCTAGTCTCTGTCGCGTCCAAGTCATTCGCTGGTTTTATATTGCGTCGGTTCAATAAACCCAAATATGTAAGCGTTCAAGGATTCGATCCGGTTGAAGATGCACTGGCCATAACAAATCTTGTAACATCGGTGATCTAAAAGGTGGTCGAAAATAGTAGCCTTTTTAGATCCGAAGGCTGTTTGTAACGCCCACTGATGTAGTCTTTCTCACAGGAGAGTCCTAAGAAAATATATGATCTAGTTAAACTCACTGCACGGATTTAGTGACAACCGTCTTGTGTGGTTGTCCCTTCCACTGGTATTCGCTAGGGAAATCAGATAACTCCTTTCTTACTAATTTTTGCAGCAGGCGACATTCTAAGTGTACTCAAGCAATTCAACGAGTATGACGAAGTATTTTTGGGGCGATAAGTTCGTTAACACGAAGTGTGTAGAGGACATTGCCCGGCCTACATCCTCTGCCGGAGATGTGCGGACTATGTAGAACGAGATGAATAACAAGACAGGTCTGTACGAAATGTTCTTCACAACTCCGAAGTGCAAAGTGCTACTTCAGGGCTGCGGTGTTCCCATTCTCTTATTCGCAGGTGAACAGAATAACCTAGAAAATGAGGACTGTTTCACATGTTCGTCAGTCTGAGGTATTTTCTAGATATAAGCGAGAACAACAAAGTCACATGCGGTCTCCATATTACATACATGTATTTATAACGTAACAGCTGTCTATGTATCGATTGAACGAATTCCACGATTATATATATATATATATATATATATATATATATTCGAGGAACTCGTTCAACTGGTATGGAGACACAGACAACCCTTACGTCGGCATCGCTGACCGTGAAACTAAGGACGGACCGACGGGCGGATACAGTGAGTGGCCCAACTACCTCACTCTGGCAGTCATTTATTTGTTTGGTAAGGGATCCCAGTGTGGGTCTGAGGAGTTATAATAAATCGTTCGTTGCTCAGTGTATGCCTCTTCTAATCATTCTAAATAGGTACTGCATATATCGTTTGTGTGCACTCCGCTTTGTACTACTGTCCTAAAATGCGGCTTGTTGGCAGCAATCAAATCAACGGGCTAGCTGCGCCTAAGCGCTGTTGTCTCTGCCAATTAGTTTAAATCCAGTGGGCAACACGGTGGTTCGTCAGCGCGTATTCCGGGAAATCAGAGATATGCGACCAACAGGTTGAACAATTAACCAACACAGTCTGTGGTGGTAGGGACATGCACTTCGCCTGTCAACTGGGCGTTTACTGCACTAACCATTACCTAGTGGAACTAACAACAGTACAGAAAAACTCCGGGATAGTCAAACAACAACGTGGTCAAGAAGACCTTTACAAGACCATGCAGTCTGCCCGATTGTGAAGGTTGTGATTTGGTCGGAAACGTTATCGGAGATGACAACCACCACGGAGAACAATGCACCCGCATCCATTTGATCTACCGCTCCTCCTTTCGACCTTGTTCTATGCACTTTTTTTATACAGAAATCCTCGTTCGGTGTAGCTGATGAAGTGAACTGTGTTCCATGCCACCATACCTACTGATGAAACCAACGGTCGTTAAGACTAAAATGGCTAGGTTGCAGCCCCGTACAGCACATTTGGATGAAAATTAGAGCGAACAACCAAAAAATGGGAACGTTCGTTTGGCAAATCGAAAAACGGTACTTACAGCAAGCAAATTGACGGATTCCTTTTCAATGCACAATTAGAAAGAGGTGCGGTACAACTGGAGGAAAACCCAAGTGCGTTGCCCAGACAGATAAGTTTTACAAATGTAAAAAGCAAAACAGTCAAGTACACACATGCAACGATCAAGTTGAGACTGTTCACCAAGAGATGTGATTTTCATAAAATATGAGACTATACAGAAAATGATGATTAAAACTGAACGGAATTAACAACAATCGCACCATAGCGAACGTGCATTTGTACCATGTCACAGAATGGTCAGGCGATCAGGAACAAGTGAAAAAAAGAGCATAAAGAACGAAGTAAGACGACCAATCCTGTCGAATGAAATAACGAGACAGAAAATCAGCAACCATGCATGTGCGTATAAGATAAAGAATCTACCTGCTCAGCGTATGTGTGAGAAAAGGTGGTGAAACGATTACCAAAATATACAGAGTAGAACAAGAACGAATATGTGCTGTCAGTTTGCAAGAGTGATAATCCGCGACGGACTGATAACCGCGGAGGCTGCATGCCATGGAAAAAACAATAACAAGAAAACTATGCAGGGGAACAGGAAACGAGTGATAAGGTGTTTGGGTGTTCACAGAACGCTTTGATCCCTCGTTAGACGGAGATACTTGTGTGTGCCACTGAAACCAATAGATTCAATGAGTTACCAGTAGTGTAATTAGCATCATCCAGTTAATCAAAAAGGGTGACACATCGAATAAAGGTACAAACACTAACAGCGATCACGAAACGGACTGTTAAGTTTGTCGGCTACGATTGTATAAAAAGAAATATGACAACAATATGGGAGACGGATTATGTTGAACTGCTTCATGCACATACAACAGACCTTGTTGAATGCCAAAGTTACATGCAAGTGGTTTGCGGCAGAAATACTTATGCAACTTATATTGACACGTGATCTCATCGGATGGCCGTTACAGGGTTGATTAGTGGCACATCCTGCGCTATACATGCACGCATAACAGGCCAGTCTTGAAAGTCACATCCAGCCTCATCAAGACATGAGGCGTGAAAAGATGACTTTAAACACGATAATTAAGTAACGGCTGAAGTTTGTCAATAATTAATGAGGAAACGATAACTGTGGGATTGCATAAACCGTATGTGGACAGAAACTGTTTCAAGGTCATCCGAATACGGCGATCGAAAGTGAACTGAAATGGCACGGAAATTCACATGTTGGTGCGTTATGACCAAACGCACGCACAGACACAACAGTACGTGAAAACGTACTTCTATCGATTCACTGACACTCGTTAAATCAATAAAAGCCAACGAGAAAACATTAATAAACTCGGTGTTTGCACAACCAAAACACATTCACGAGACTAATTTTTTTAGCAGCACAATTTTTTGTAACATACCGGATGCCGGTCACATTGGACGACAATACCGAAAAAGGGAGGTAATTTCCTGAGATAAGTGTCCTCGCCATATTAACAATACAGATATAATTTATTTATCCTGGAAATAGGTCACATGAGCTCTAAGCCCAAGCAATGGAATGCCTACCAAGACATATTAGGTAGTTTGTTCTTGTTTCTCTCTCAACACAATAATGGTAGGTTGGAGGAGTGAACCAACGGTTGCGGAGAGAGCGACCATGCTCACCACAGTCCAGATTGTGACTGGCAGGCAAAAGGTGGCCCTCATTTAACCTGACTACGTTAATGCTGTTGTTCATATGATTACCCGAAGAGTGGAGCCAACCAGTGACCTGTGTGGTGCAATGTACAGTATATAATATGTACAGACAACACAATACACACCCAGTATCTGTTGACATGACTAGATGGTCAAGTTGCCAGCTCACGTCATTATTAAAAAACACGTTGAGTCGAGGACGATTCAGATTTTTTTACGCGAATGAGCCAATACACTGAGCTGCCGAATTTTGAAAATTTTTACGGATAACAGTAGGGCAATGAGTATACTAAACTGAATTGACACTGTACGTATGAAATGTAGCCGAAAAAATCACCATGATTTTTGGCGTCGGTTAGTCACGAAGAAATTCTTTTATACGGTCGGTTCGAACGGCATTAGGGAAATGAATGAGACCAATAGGCTTGGTAGGCGTGTATGTCGGATTTGAGTGCAGAAAAAGCGATTATCAGGTGTCACATTGTGTCTGAGTTCCCAAACACCAACCTGGAGTGACATACACCGACGAAACCAGATTCAAACTCCACATACGAGAGAGTGACCAGTCTCAACAAACTGACCAGAGATACGGGTTAAAGTGACGGCAGGAACGACCTGATATTGGACGCAGGGCAGTGTAAGTTAGCCAGCACGCTGTGATAAAAACGGCTGCAGTTTATAATGGCACACAAGGAACGGCATATTTTAATAACAAGCGGTGTGTGCAACGAAATGAACACAGGAGTATAAACTAATCAGAGAACTACAGATCACGAAATAAACAGGTCTGTAAGGTACGCCATAAATGGGCTGGACAGAAGAAATTCTCACCATTAGCCTGTGCAATACGTGGTAACAATTGTCCGAGTTCGCCAAAAAAAATAATACAAACAAGTGTTTTCAGTAATTCTCGTCAGACTTTGGAAGCTACATATGATATGTTCGCATTAGATATACAGTTCAGAGCAAGCAAAGAATCATCAAACATCGCAGACATCGGCGGGTTACATCCTGTTGCAGAAAGTTGGGGTTGACTGATAAATATGTTAGGATGGTACACGTGCTCGTCGGTGTTGAGCAAGTTGTTCGGAATTCGAATACGTTGGGGATAACTAACCATAGACAGATTGTAGAGTTCGATGATAACAGATTTGTTTGATGCAGTGTATTGGCAACTCCGAAGTAGCAATAGCGAACCTTGTAGAAAATACACAATCCTTCTTATCAGATGAGGAGTTGAAATGACTAAAGCCAGCTCGGGAGGTGCTGAAGAATCTACACGATTCACTCAGTCTAACCACCTGCATAACAGGTAAGAGAAAAAGCGCAGAAAAACTATGCAAACTATCCTTCGGATGTGACATCAACATCGGGTTGATAACCCGTGTCGTAGGTTCAGTAGTCCTACTCTCGCCCCTGTGTGAGGAACGAATAAAAACAGACTTTTCGAACGCTATCCATACAACAGTGTGCTTCGTATTTAAACTGAACATACGTGTTCAGGACTCATTCAGAATATTGGTCTAGATCAAGCTTGTCTCAAATATGCTGTAACTAGTACAGTGAGATGTTTGACGTGCAAGTTTTTGGTATTCTGGTTTTAAGTCACGAACTCTTGAACTCAGCGAGGAAGGCTGTGAAAGTATGCAGGGTCGTCCGATAATGTTTTTATTTATTTATTCATTTCATGGCAAGAGGCTACGTCCTATTGTCCTCCTTCACCTCGACAGCAAAACGGATATTAAGATGCACACAACTAACGCCACTCAGTAGAGTCTGAGCGTCATCAACGTTTTGGTCGGGAAATATGTTTAACGATACTTGCAATTTATCTGCCGGAATCAACAGCATCACTACGACAGCCATGAGTATGACCAGCAGATACAGCTGTTTGGGCCACCGCTCTTCTCAGCAGTGACGTGGAATGTTTTAGAAGAAAACATCACTAGGAACGTTAAAAATTAATAGAAGACTAAGCGGAAGAACCAGAAACAGTAGGAATGCAGGTATGCCATTGACTGCGGCACACCACCATCTCGGATAGTATTTCTAACCAGCAATTTCGGTGATCATGACGATCCCAGTCAGTCAAGCGACATCTAGCCACTTTGCTAAATAGAAAAATCAAGGATTTCACATTTCTTGACCACGTTGTTGCCTGAGCACCACAAGGTTTTATTCAACTGTTGGTGGTCTCAAAACATAATGCTCAGAACGGCAGACGTTCAGCTGATATGCAGAATATATGACCCAACCATCGCAAGCTGTGCAATGTGATTAGTTGACCAGCTGATCGCGAACACCGAGCGTTCCAGAATACGCGCGGGTGAGTGGCCGTTTTTCTCAAACTATCAGTCCGGTTAATATCGGCTAACGGATAGAAGACAATAACCGTCAAACACAGCAGGTCTGCATATACCTTCGCTGCGAACGGAACACATTTCCAAACCACAGAGCAAAATAAAATGCACGTGAGCATTACATACCTTTTCTTTCAGCGACAACCCAATGTCTTTTTGTCGGTACAGAGTAAGCAAGTTGGCAAAGGCAACTCATGCCTTTGTCATCTTCCCTAATATCTCACCGGCAACACTAAAGGCTGATGAGATAGTGCTACCCAAGTATGTGAAAGTGTCCACAATCTCAAGCAGATTTCTTGCGATATAGAAACGAAGGGTGTAAATGTCCTAAGCTTGAAGAAACACTTTGCATTCTGGAGGTGCGAAGCGCATTCCATACAAAACAACCCGGTTACTCACACCGTTCAAAATGACCTGTATATCTTCGGTAGAGAGACTAAGTAAGACAATATCATCCGCATACTCCATGTCGGTCAACCCAGCGCCAGAAAGATGCGCAATACGAAGCTCACTGGACTCCTCAAGTGTACTTTCCAGAAAGCCGTCCATGACAAAAGTGAACAAGAAGAGGGAAATCGGACAAACTTGACAAACATCACTAGAAGTGATGGACGCCCCAGACAATTGCCCATAAACACTCACCCTGTTTGCAGAGCGAGCATACAGTGATCTCAACAGATTCACGTATTCCGCGGGTACTGTAGTCCCTTACAAAAAAGGCAATTCCAGAGAATGTTACGAGCAACCGAATCGAAAGGAGCTTTTGGGTCCAAAAACATCACGACCGTCGGCTGCCTATAAGAGTGTCGATGGCCCAAGATCCATCGCTAGGTAAAAACATGACCAACATACCCTCGACCGGATCGGAATCCTGTCTGACTTCTTCTGGGCTCAGTGAGCCAATGTAATATAAAGAGTGACTTGGACGCAATAGACATTAGACTGATGCCTTTATCAACAGTTGTCACACATAATTCGGACCCCTATTTCGAAAACGGGAATCTATGTTGACAAGCACTAATTACCGTGTTGCTCATCAGTTTCTCAAACCGTCTGAAGGAGTTTCATCAGTTCCGATATCAACTTTCCACCAACATCCTTGAAAAGAAAAGCAGAGAGAAGGTATGGTCTAAGAGCGTTGTAACGCTCCAATAAATAAACTTCCACGGTGACTTCTGCTTTCGGCGAAGGACCATCTGGAACGCAAGAACTGACCATTCGAATTTTGTCGTCCACATGGACTGTTTGACGCCGGTACAACCACGAATCTGGGGAAAAGAAAGCGTTGCTATTTCCGTATAGAAGGCGCTTCCTATCTCTTTCGACTGTACAACCAAGTGATGCTCACGGGTTTTGCACAAGCTTTTAGCCAGCTTGCGTTTACATTCTTGATTGTCATCATATTCAGACCCAGGTTGAATCGAACAACGCTTGGTCACGGGGTTTATCGATGTGACAGAAATCCAGTTCTGTCGCAAATGAATAGCTCTTTCGAAACATACTTTTTCACAGCATGTTTTCATAAGTGCTGCGACTTGTTCCCAGTGTTCGTTAGGTTCTCTCGCCTGACTCGAACTAAGCAATTTATTTACCAGTGTTTCCTGGCAAGCGTTCCTTACATTCTCCTCGCCTGAATGTCAGTTAGTTATCTTGCACTTAAGAGTGTATAATCTTTGAGCAAATGACAAAAGAAAACGGCCACACACAACAGAATGATCCGAACTCAGGTGGTTGCTCCAAAAAGCACGACAGTCTTTAACAGAGTGGCGCTACCTGTAACTGACTGCGATATGATCCAGTTGTATCCATGGCTGAGAACCACACGGAGATCTTCATGTAACACAGCGTCTCTTTCTGTGTTGGAATGCGGTGCTCGAAATATAGCGACCGTGGGATGCGCAAAGCTGCAAAACTGTGTCGAGTGTGACCTGACCGGTTTCTGTATCTAAACTGGCCATTGTAATAAATCATAATATGGCGGGTTGTACACGTAAGGGGTTGGTCTTGAAGATACACCACCTTCATGAACCTTAGGAAAACGAGAAACGACTGCTCCTGTAAGCCTAATAAATTTGAAGCTCTGTTGGAAGTCAACTAACCAATTAGCCGGTTGGGGGCGGATGGGATTCACAGGCATTCCAACTACAGCCTTAACAGGTCATACTAGTGTTGTCATCGGACATTAGACACAAATTAGCGATGTAGATACATCGGCCGTCATACGATGCAATGCGACAGACGCAGCCTAATGCTATCGGGCTGTGTAAGTTTGAACAGTCGCGGATTTAAATGGAGATCGGATGACTGGTGATCAAGGTCATCACCACTAGACCATCGGAAGTTTTTTTATGTAGTTGTGAGCAGCAATACATGAGAGCATTGTAAATCGTGTGGTCCGAACTGCAATACGTCATCTGTCAGTGAAATAAGCTTGCAGGATTCTATTCGCCAGGTCTGAAGTATAGCTATGTTTGACCACCTTCAAAGAGAGACTATATTCTTTTTGCTATAAACATAACAGAATACGTGTAAGTTCCACCGAGTCAAACGTTGTGGCAACGTTGATCCTATGTGGACTTTCAACCTGAATATGGATTAACCAACCAAATGTTCACTCTTCGTAAAACAAGAATTTCAACAGCGATACCGGAGAGGAGTATTAGATATAATTCTAGACATTCGTGGAACGTTTGATTCCATTTACAAAGCTGTGCTCTAATTTTGCGCTTTCAAGAAGGATATGCCCGATAGGTACATCGGGCTTAATCAAATGCTCAGCAGAAGACTTCGAAATGAGATGGTAATTACGGCCTTTTATATGACCCATTATAGGTTACCAACGATGTTCGACAAGGTCGTGCGTTATCAATCTCCATCTTCAAGTTTATCACAAATAACACACATATCTGATGAAACAGTATCAGGTAGCGTTGAATTCCGTCCAGGTGATAAGTTTCGTAGGTCGGACTATGTCGACGACATTGATCTAGTCTATGACAACCCAGAATGTTTTAAGTAAGGTGGCGACATCAGTTTGACAGCATGAAATGTGCCGCGTTCCCCCGTTCTTCAGTAGTTGTTAGAAGTGGTAAATAATTTCATCTCTCTAGGCAGCTGTGCACGTATGAATGGAGATGAGGAAAGCGATCAGCAGTCGCAGTTCAATGGCTAGGACGGCGTGTTCTAACCTCCTCCATCTGTAGAACTATGATTTGCGTTGCTTACATGAATTTTGAACATGGGTCATTAACCTAGTCACCAGTTCTCATTCAGACCTACAGGTAACTAATTAGTTCGTCTAACAGAAAAAGGCAAAAACATTGGGCGACTGATTGGAATGTGAAAGGCAAACTGACAGACTATTATTTCACTTTGAGGGGTGGGACAGAGAAAGTAAGCTAGTGAAGATTTTAGGATGACCGATCCGATACGGGATGAGTCTTACGACATCACGAAATGATGCCGATTATATCGAGAAGCCTTGTAAAAGAATGCAATGAAGCGTCGTTATAATCTTCACATAATGTTAAACTCAGCATTACTAAGTAGGACAACAAAGGAGAGTGAATTTTCACAGTAAATCCCTGACGAATACATTGTTAATTCTGTTGCACAGTCGAGCACGGTGTTCAGAATGCGGATTTTAGCCAGGGTGTGCAGCAACAGATGTCAGTCGCCGTGACACAGAAACTCTGTGTATTAGCTCGGACCCAGAAATCAAAGGAGATCAGACTGTCGGTGCCACCTCACATTGTGATTACCAATTTACATGTAACTGCAAAGAAAGTTACATAGACAGAACCGAGAGAACCAGAAATGAAGGAACATTTACCTAAATGGGTACAGAATTCTGTATTACAGAAGAACGATTATGTCTTTGAAACACGCAAGCAGCCAGCGTCCACAGTCGCAAGACACGTCCTAACCACTGGTCATGTTATCGACCCAGTTTGTGCATTCAGAATCCTATTAAGTCACTCCAATCCAAGATCCTTGCGGTTTGCTGAGGCTGTCGCAATTAATCGACTGAAG
>JTDE01002547.1:33234-44935 GCA_014338405.1 Paragonimus skrjabini miyazakii
GTGCATTCAGAATCCTATTAAGTCACTCCAATCCAAGATCCTTGCGGTTTGCTGAGGCTGTCGCAATTAATCGACTGAAGCCGACCCCGTGTGTTCAGAAACAGTTGTTTGTAAACTTGACCTTTCCCTGGACCTAGTGACCTTTCCTAACCCACCGACTGACAATCCAACCTACCCCCCTAACTGTTCGATATAAAACAATCGTTTCATGTTATTGTAAATTTGGTACTGATGACTCAATACGAAATGCTTGCATCTGCCAGTTTTCGTGTTCTAACTGTTTTGTTCAAACAATTGGAAGAGTTGTAAACATTTAACAAATATTATTTTGGTGAGTTAAGCGCGAACAGACTAGTTTTCATATCTGGTCCCCGCCGTCTGAACAGTTCCAATTACGTCGGTACATATCGTGGGCCACGTATAGCAAACTCTCTTGGTTGAAGATGAAATGCATGGATGACACAAGGTCCACAAGTGCTTTGTAGCCCTAATCGATACAAACATGTAAAAGTGGACGAACTCTCCTTGCCAAGTGGATTTATTTTATTTCATCGACGTACGTATCACATTGTATACCAGCAGTCATTCACATCGCAAACATCAGCACGCCAAGCTTTATCTAATTACTAAAATTTAAAAGGGGATTCAGACATCGGTTTGTCACTAAACAGTTCTAATGATTTAAGAACGCAAAACAGGTAGACACGATGAACAGATGCGACGCCTCAAAATTTTATTCCTACAAATTTTGAGCCGTATAGTTAAAAAATAAAAATGACCAAAACGTTGTAGAAAGAATCCTGCTATACGACTAATCAAACACCTCATATAAAATAATTATTGGTAATACCCTGTACAAATAGTAGAGTAGTGCCGAAAGAATAAACTCATGTGCAAACAAAAACAACTAGCAGACCTAATTTATCAGTAGTTGTGAGCAATGACTTCGTTCAGTTCGACTGAAGCGAGACAGTCTGGAAAGTCACATAAAAGGAGCGATTCAGAAATGGTCATATAATAAATTAGAAACAAGTAACTCACCATCTAGACAGCAATATGAGGTGTAATTATGCAATTTTACACAAATCAAGCCGGCGTCATGCTGGTTCGAATTGTACTGTCTAAAGATGTGAAGGTAGCGTGAGGACACTTCGTTGAGTCTTCATTTTCCTCAAGGGGCGCAAACGAACCAGACAACAAACATCTCCGCTCATCCATATCACAAGACGAACAACTGGAAGTGGAAACAGCGGTGAGTAAATTTCGTGGCTTAACATACGGGCGATTGTAATGCTGCGCGTCGAACCGGTGAGCTGTAATCCGATCAGTATTTGACGAGGTCACAGTGATTGGATCGTTTGTAGTAGCCGTAATGGAATTGGCTAGAAATTGTTTCAGGTTGTAGCTTCGATAGTTGCTGAGATCAGCGGCCTCGGCAAACTCATTGCGAACTTGCGTGTGTTTATCCTGTAGAAGATTCACACTACCGGAGACAAACATATTACCCGAATTCAATTCGTCTCCATGACTAGCTAGAATGGGTAGTTGTGCGCAATCAAATCTGATAGTACCAGACTTGGTGGTGGCAGTAGTAGTGGAAAGGCCAGTAAATAAACGCCGAAAAGGTTCGACAAAATGCGCTCGTGTAAAAGACACAGTAGGCTGACGAAAAAGTCTATTGGTGCGCCTGTTCGCAGACACGCGTCGACGATCTGTGGAAGACCAACCGGACATGAGACGATCCCAGAGTCCAGTCTCCGAGCCGATTACAGAATGATCTTTAGTGGCAGCAAGACACGACTGCCTAGAGTGTGATTTCGTGTCCATCAGAAAAGCCTTACTACTATCATACACATCGTCATGATCAAAATCAAAAGAGGCGGAGAATTCGCCCAGTTCAGTGGTTGTGGGCGAGCAACGTCTTAGGCGTTGGCCCTCGTAGGATTTGACCACAACCGGACCAACGCTAGCTCCGTCGTTGAGGGAGGAAGAAGTGAGAGGTATAGTGGTTATGGTGGCCTTGGGATTTTCCGGAATAAACCAGGAAACAAAAATAGCCAAGAGGACAAGCAGCGCACCGAACGCAAACGGCGGACCGGGAATCAGCTGCTACAAAGTGGAAAGCACAACAAAACAGAACGGACAATGAGAGCATTTGTTTAGCGGCAAATAAGCTATAAGAGTTTTAGCACTTAACAATGAAACTGAAGCAGAGACTAACAGAAGACTACTGATTATAACGCGTTCAATAAGCCATTGTTTCAAAAGTTTTAAACCAAATTCTGAATTTGCTAGGACGAAGCAGGTTTCTTTGACGGTAAACATTCAAATTGAGTCTGTGTCCGAAAGGACAAGCAGAGAACTAGTGTAGCGGGAAATGCGACAGTAACTTGCTTCAATTTGAAATGAGCCAGTCCAAGCTGATGAAAAAATAGTCCACATAGTGAACAGGTGGAACCATTTGGACAGCCCACTAGCAGCCCTGTTTTATTTGACTACTCAACAAACCATGATAACAGTGTACTTTCACCGACGTCTCGGATTGTACACACATGCATTCAGTTGACAACGGAAAGACGTGGTGGATTTTACTAGAATAAAGCGTGCAACAGTGATAAACTGCAATGATCGATTTATTTCTCGTTCTCGACTACGCGAACAAATAAACTGTATGTTCGTGGTCGAAGTTCGTAATGACTGAGCCTGTGATACAGGCGATTGACTTATTTCAGGTAACACTATCAGCTCGATAACTTCATTTTTTGATGTGTCATCCTCGTAGTATGGGTCCAACTAACGGACAATGTCAGCCACACTAATTAACTTGTTGCATATGTGATCCATTTAACCACTTGTTGAAAATAATCCAAAGTAACTGGCAACCACGTGAAAATTTGTGACGACCTACACATAAATTTACTGATCCGTTTACACAAAATTAAGCTGCCAACAATGTGTGCGAGTCTCCAAGATCCACAGAAGCGAAACTGATAGATTACAGCCCACAGAATAATGTGATGGTATAAACGGAATGAAAGCGAAATGGTTTCGAGGGGATACGTTCGGAGTATCCCGTCTTATATTAGATAGTATCAGCACAGTAAGATCAACACTTCAGTGAACGACAACGACTAATACCAGAATAACAGGTTCAAATCGCAGCTGATTCAACAGCTCCGATATTGGCTTACGCAGTTTGTGGCAATACTCAGCAAAGGGAGTGACACAGTATGAGAATAAACGATTCGTGATGTACAGAGTGAAAACTTCATCAGACGCTTCACTGACGTAAATGAGTTCAATCATCTAGTTGCGCACCATGTTTAGTTGACAGCTTGAGTAACCCACATTGCTTGCATGTCATGAGTTAGCCGAGAAACCTGGACAATTTTCACATGAGGTGACCTGAAAGTGTACGTGTTGGTGCCATCTAGCAAGGTACAGGTGAACTACAGAGTGGAATGTAAGGTCCAATTTACAGGCATTAAGACGAATGTTATACATACAGCTTATGCAACAAGAAATTCGAATGAAGTGTGATAACAGCGACGCTTGAAGCTTTCAGCTGAAACATACATCTGAATGCGAGTGGGAAGGTGACTAGTATCCGCCTTACATCAGACTAAAATCACACAGATCTTGTAGACGGCAACAACCAGTAATTTGCTGTAGATAGGCTTTCAGGTAAGCACCATCAAGCATCACCGTTAAGGATTTGTAAACCAAGTATGCAAGATGATCCCACCCAACTCCCGAATACACTGAGTTAATAAGGTGGTCAGGACTCAACGCAGACGGGACAAAAAACCTCAAGTCAAGCTGCAAATCATGGACGGAAGGTGGTACAACGATACACTAATCACGTCTGTTACTTTATTTATCTGCAATTTCAGATGGACACTCACAGTTCACGCTCAAACTTTATTCTAGACTATGTGTTTCACCATTCTGTATAAAATAATGCGTGCTAAAACAAATGGCCATGTTGCATTGTTCACTTTCCTCAACAACCTAAACCTAACGACGGTTGCGTTTCATGGCTGTTTTAAGTCGTTCACATGTGCAACTTACTATTCTGTGAAGAAGTTGAGTACATCTTACTCTGCCAGTAATCCAGCCCTTAGGTTAAATCAATTAACATACGCGGGTGACTACAAACGGAAGATCTGCTGAAACATCCACGGGAAGGGGTTTGTCGTCTGGCACATGAATGCGAAAACACACTACAGTTTGTTTCTGTTTCATCTGCAAAGTGAACAATAAGTGTATTCGAAGACAATATGCCTGTTTTTGTTGTGGTGCTGATGAGTATAGGGTTAGCAATCGAAAATGTCATGCTGAAAAACAATCGCTTCCCATACGTATTTTACGGAGTAATACCTTCGGTGCAACTCATGAGTACTCAGGTGATCAACCTAGATACGCAACCGTATCCCAAAAAAAGAATCCGGTCGAGCTAACGTACGGAAGAGATGTACGTGCATTGATGGATGCAATCCACGATTTCCTGAACACTGGAACAAATCAACAGAAAGGCGGAATCATTACAAATGTTTCCAAACAAAACGGACACAAGTTCTGCTAAATGACATGCCTATTCGAAACTATGCCCACACATCAATTGCCGCTTTCGGAGCCTTCGGTAGTTTGGCAATCCACGATGCCGGGAACTTACCAGCTGGAGGGAAGACACGACAGTACAGGGCATCTGCTACATCGCGAGGTTTACTTTAACATTGTTATCAGTCGACTCGGGTAATGAACAGGTCACCGCTACCCAATGCGATTATACACCTTGTCCCGAGTACTTGTCTGTTCGGAATATCGTCTATCAATTAACTTACGTACTCTAACACCATACATACGTTGCGACGCTCTCATCGTCTCATTCGGCAAGTGCCAGGACATGCACGTCAAGTAACATTGTGAGACGTCACTCTTAACTGATCAGGGATTATGCTTGTGTCCACTAGAGATAAGGTAGAACATACAAACGATGTGTACAAAAAATATGAGCAAACACTCGAATAGGCCTAATGCGTTCCTGTTGAAACAAACGGCAAATGACAGCTAACAACCTCAACACGTGTTGAAACTCATACAGTAACTTACACTCCATTATAAACAGCTTTTTTTCTTCTATCGTCGTTTGAACTAATCAACAAGTAAAGTTGGCTGGACCCAAGGCTGATAGACAAGAAGTTAGATTATAACATCAAGACTGCCAATTATGGTCTCTTTATCCGTTCAAACAAGAATGAAAGCAGTCAGTTTAACACGAAACGTCATGAGTGAATTATAAAATATTTGAACATCACCCCCGCTTGATCGCAGCCTTCAGATGAACCTTTCGGCTAGTCCACTTAGAAAGAAACCACTAAATTCGAGTTTCGCTCTTATTAGAGCACATCCTTGTCCGGATTGGAGTTCGCATTCTGACTCTCGTGCTTGTGAGACTAGCGTGTTAACCACAACGCCAGTAACCTCACAATAGGGATGATTAAATAATCACATCCTTGTATGAATAATGTTCGGCTTGCCCGATCACTTGGAAGGGAGAATGAACAGAATCACTGTCCTATCTAATCAATAACTATGTGATCAGTTAAGTTGAAGTTATTGTCTTCAATGAACCAAGTGATAACCTAAATCCCCGGACATTCAGTGCCAATTACATAACAATTGGTCTTCGTATTGTTGTCGCGATATGAATCGAAGAAAGCTGCAATTTGGGTCTCTGATATACGCATCAAAAACACCATGATCGTCAGCAGAAACAACAGTGTTCCATCAAACGGATCACTCACCTCATGTAATCGACGTGTATAGTCCATAGCACTAAAGTGGGCTGTGTCGGCCGTTGAGACCCCAGGAGTCTGCTGAGAAGTTTGGCTATTCAGATCAACCTACAAACAAAAGATGTATTCGAGCACTGAGTACCAATGGACAAAACACAAAAAACATTAGAAATATACATTAAAAAGGGAACTTCCACTGAAATGAAATACGAAGAAATTGGTCTACCGGTAAAGATGCTCATTCATGTGGAATAGTCGAAATCAGTGAATTCAACAATACGCAGCATGGCTCGACGGATATGCACTTTAGAGCGAAGAATGGTTGGAGGAGAAGGTCAAATTTTACCGAGAAGTATAATGGCACAGATTCAAGTAACAGTTCAATGACGCTGATAATACGACCCGGAAAACTAAAGAGAATGCAACCAATTAATGACATCAATTGAGGTGAAGTGGGATCGCGTTACCATTTTCTCGTATCAAGTATGGTAGGGTATGGTATCTTGATGAGAACGCCGTTACGATAAACTGTACCTCGCTGTTCGCGACAATTTATTATTAGTTATTATTATTAATCGCATAGTGCAGCCGAATAGGAAAGACAGTGCCACTGGGTTAACCTGATCGATGTTCGAACTAGCCACTCTCGTATAAGAACGAGTTTTTACCCACTCCGCCGAGGGTACTAAGGGCATCGCTTGAGACACTTGGGGTCACTTAAATGTCCGTATATTGATAGGTATATTAACACAGTGTAGGGGTGTTCTACACAAATGCAACAGCTCAGGAAACCACAAAACACATTCCGCAACAAAAACAAGATCCACCGATGGCGGAGAATGGTATGCGATTGACAGTCACGTCTTATCAATGTGAGTTTGTTTGGCAGGCGAACCAACGGACCGATGAAAAGTAATCAAGCCAGTCAGGATGAGCCAGTCACGTGTACTGGGATACCAACAACAAGTGATGGTGATTTGGAACCTGACGGCAAGTCAACAATTATCAGTTAAAACAAAGATGACGTGATGAATGAACGAGGACAGCCCAACCTAACAGATTCACTGATCAGAACAAATGCAATCGAAGCTCGTCATCAACACAAAACAGACAAGTAGGAAAAGTACAAGAACACAATATTCACACAGTTTCGTTGAAAAGATATAAACCCATGAATCTGTCAAATTAATTCGATTGTTCAGACCGAGGTTCTTGTTAGGGCGTCCATTTCTTTCCATCCAAAAACCGCCTTCGTCCTTGAGAAGGAAAAAGACTGTCCTAGTTAGCGGACCTGCTCAGAGCGACCGGGAGGTGGCCTTGGCTAGTTTTTACCCCTCAGACATTTTACTCCGCTGTGCCCATTGGTGACCCTAACCATTTTCCCGGTAAATGTCCTTCTATTTTTATGATTCGGGAATGTTCTCATGGTTACTTCGCACCAGATAAGTACTTTGTCTTTGTCGCACACGTTTTGAAGCGGAACAAAGCACTTTTTTGTACGCATCTTTTAGGCTTGTCTTGGAAGCGAATATGGGGACAGTCGCGGTATTATTCGGGACCGAGATTTCGTGTTAATTATCACTGGGACGAGAATCCGAATTCTGCAAAGCGCACTCCGACATCAAGATCGAACCAGCGCTTCGTTTAAGAATTTGTTAAATATTTCCGCTTTTCTTCAATTCATTTAAGCATAAAGTAGTAGAAAGCTGTCTATGGTAATCACAGTATCTAGAGGTTGAAGCATTTACTTGGTGGGGAAGTTATCAACCAGATAGAAAAGTAGTGTGTTTTTGCAACTTTGATGAACAGTTGCCAGGCCCATCGAAATGCATGTAAAAGCTTTGGGTTTCGAAATATTGTCGGTAATGACAATGTTAGAATTGAAAATGATGTTCTAAAGATTGCTGAAACGGTTCGCACATTCAGAAATAGCTGATGTGTAGGAAGCGAGAATAAACCGGATATTTTTAAAACTGAAATTGGATTCTTTAGACTGCCCAAACTTAAATACACCATACATTGAAATTGTCACCCGTCGTTCACCGGAAACCGCTTCCAGTTTTCTCGCATTTTCTGGGGAAGATAAATGAAAAGCGGCCACAGGTAAGTTAGGAACTGTAAATCCCGTTTGCTTCTCAGGTCTGTGGTCAAACAATCCTGAGAGTGGAGAAGTCAGGGGGGTAGGCAGCTAATCAGTCTCACTGGTGTATTGCCGTTGATTGACTCAATTACCTGCGACGCAAAGATAACCGACAAGGCAGACAGGAGGCAGACTGAATATTTCTGGGCATCCCGATGAGTAGTGGTTTCGGATAAAAGACTGCGGAGTATAACCACCCTAGATTGTATCATAAAGAAATCGGCTGAAAAAAAGGACACTATAGGTTAAGTGTACATGCAAGCAAAGATCGCAAAACCGGTTCATCCAGGGCCCGATACCGTTGGTTTCATTATGAACATACAGAAACGCGCAAGGTCCTTGAAAACGACCTTGAGATATGGTACGGTATTAAGTGTGGCTATCAACAGAACTCGTGATACACCAGATACCATGAAAAACCCAGTAGACGCAATGCCAGTGAACCAACTTTGGCGCACCGACAGTTCAACTTGCACACTTGACAAAGACACAGACGGATTCAAAATGCACTCCACTAAACCAGAGATTAGGTAAAACTGAAAGTTTCTTAACAGAAAACTAGGTGTTAGGCAGTGAGGGAATAACGTGACCACATACGGAATTCGAAACCAATGCGAAACATGTATACAGAGTGAAAACTGACCAAACCGTGTGGTTACCCACAAAAAGTGGCAGTATCTTTAAATAGACAGATAAACTGAACATCTCTCACAAGTAACTATTGCCTTCGCACTCAGATAAGCACTTGAGCCAGCAATTTTAAAAACTAGAACCGATTTCCGTTCTTATCGGGACCCATCAGCAGGGCTTATTCTTGATACGATCGGGATTCGAACGCTTGCCAGAACATGGCAAATATGCGCCATAAACGAATTCTAACAACGAAACTAGAGTTCAGTACTTCTTTTTCAAAATCTGTGTGAATGTGATGGCTGTCGTCAAATGTAAATGATGTTCCAACTATAACAAACAAATTCTCTACAATTTACCAGTATACAGCAAATGATGGCACGATACAGCAAGAAAGTCGACATCAAATTGTACCCTAAAGTCACAGCGGAGTAAGAGGGGAGCACCACCATGGGAAGATTCACCTTCATAAAAAAAGCGATTCCAGTAGAAGCGTTATTACAATGCAAAGGCTACTCGTTGATCTACGGATGACCATACTCTAACACAAAACGAATATCAGGGCCTTTCCGCTAGTGTGAGCTTGAATCCGATACGGACATTGACGACGGTCACAGTGCGTATGGTGGGTTCCATTAATTGAGACGGCGAACTGTCTTGCCAGTCTGACAGAACCTACTCAAACGTGAAATTTTTGCAGAACATTTAGCTTCCAAGATAACGCACCCAGTGCGCCAAACTAAAAAAACGCGATTCTTGTGCATAATGCACAACGGAATTACTGAAAATGATAAACTTTTCCGGAAGACGTTATGGAGAATGTTCTTTCCATTCCTTTTCGTAACTTCTGTAAGACGTTTCGACATATTCGTAACAAAGGAATCGACCGTAGCTGGGTTCATGTTAGACAGTTCGAGTTTAGTAGAGGTCTTTAATTCAACCACAGAGCCAAACATTACACCTTAGCAAACACTCGGGAGGCGTTCAGTTTGCACCGGCGTTATAAGATGACCAAAGCAGCGCATGCAATTCGTAAAAAACATACGACATTTCTACGCCATTGTACACCGCGGCAGTCTTTTCGGAAAACGGCTTTTGCTGGCACATGCGATGTCATAACCAAAAATGAAAGTCTTCATAATATGCTGAGTTACGGATGGGAAACTTGTTCGTCTTTTAGTTAACTCTCGTTCGTGTCTGTGAACGCACTGCTCTCAATAATCATCACCGATTCCGACCAGTACCAGCTCCATGCAAAAGGGTTGTCCAAATTACGAAATAATACGAATTCATACTTTAAACGATGTCGAATTTACCGACAAGTAGCAAGGGATTCTAGTTGAACATAACTCACAACTGACGGCAGCTTTCACAATTCCGGTCGCGCCCAAAAAGAGGCCACATACTGCAGTTTCGCTGCCGACACAGTTCGTCACCAGCACACGTTCTCCCCACGGTCGAGAGTCGAACTTTGACCACGCTTTCCCGTACCATTGATCTCACATTAGACACAACCGGATAATCATGTACAAACGCTTGGCCACATTCGCCTGTAAGTCATGTTCAAATGACTGTCTCGAGAGGAGACACAGTAACTATCCTGTTAATTTCAGTCGATGACTCCATGGTAAAATGTAAGCGCACAGACAAGTGCATCAACAATTGCCTACTAGAGATACCATATCGTGCTGTGCACGATGATCAGATAAGCATGATAAGAATACTGTCGAATAAAATTATTAAGTCCAATGTTTGTCTTTCGTTTATCCGACACGGCGTGTACATGATTGTCACAAGACCGCAGCAATCAACTGGTGTGAGTTTCATCAAAAGGCTCTGCGAACATATAGCCCCAGTCCTACTGTTCGTCTCTGACTGACAACTGGTGTTTAAATTCAATAAGCCGGTGAGTGTTAACTGAACACATTGTTCCGGTTGGTTTTCACTCTCTGTGCAAACAAGCTGACTAAAACAAGTTCCATTACAGGTAATATTTGGGAAGATCAGGCCGAGTTTCAGTTTCTTGAAGAAATTTATCAGCTAACAATGACATTAAGTCCAAGAGGAGGAATCAACTTATGTGGCCCATAAAACGGCTGGTTTGCATTCAAAACGAACTGATGATAAAACTGCAGAATATTATCACACGTGACTGAAACTTTTGAGTGTAATAGGAACGTAATCCGCCACTTAAGCACAATTATGCAGCAGTTGTGATAAACATAACTACAAGAATATGGCTGCTTTTTCGTCTGACTGCTTTACTTAGCTCTATTTCACACGGTAGTACTGGAAAAGACCGAAGCCCTAGCCGGCACAACCTTCCGCATCACCAAGGTACACAAGCCGCGTCAAGGTAGTGCAGGAGGTCTGGCCTCGTAGCTCAGCCGGTAAAAGAATTTCCGCCGCTGGACATAAAATCGCAGCATAAGGTGAGCTTCTTTCTACACTACAATATCTGATGAAACGGCAATCTTCCAAGCTTCACTACACAGAATGGATTATTCAGGATTAACTTAGGAGACCCAGTTGCAAAAAATCTGAAACTCGGCTGGATTCGAATCAGCGACAGAAATAGCATGGATAGACGCGGCTAATGCTCTACCAGTAATATACTTTCAATGCTTATTATTGGTCACGTCCGTTGATTCTGATGTAATCTGGTTGAGAAATCCTGCTTGGGTACTGACTCTCCTGAATCATTTGATGCGTTTCATATGACAGAGTGGATTGGGTGGATAGCCAGGTCCAAATGAAGAATTTCTGAGATTCTGGCGTGGCTCCATAGCTCAGCTGGTAGGGTACATGCCGCGTATAAGTGTGCTGTTTTTGTTGCTGGTTTGAGTACAGGCGGAACTTAGGATTTTCGCAATTGTATCTCTTCTAATTGATCAGACCTACCGAACTATTCTTCAGGACCAAATACTTGGATCCAAGAGGTGATAAGATGATGCGATGAGCCACGATTCCATGAATGCTGGAGATTGCGTTAGGTTGATTCATTTCAGCGGCTCTTGTGAGCCGAATTGAAAAACGGAATTCATAAGAAAAAAAAACCCATCACAGTATCTTGAAAAGAAACACGCGGTTACTGGTGACGAATCCGTTCACTTTCTACAGCAACCTACTGTAA